>APFE030296501.1:0-28941 GCA_000404065.3 Pinus taeda
TTCCAGGAGAGACTGGAAAACGAGAGAGAGTTGTAGCTCTCTGCAGGTTGTAGCCTGCGTACTGGTAAAGGACTGCACGAGTACAAGATCATTGTAAAAGGAGTTTCTAATTTGAAAGAAGATAGAGACATATTGCAGCAGGTGGTTTTTACCCACATTGGGTTTCCACCTTATATCTAGTGTTCTTTGATGTGACTGTCTGTTTTTCTTGTTCATTCTCATTGTTTTATGGTACTGATATGCAAAAAATAATTCAAAGTATAAATAAGGAAGAATTGTTAAAAGGACTAGATAATATTGATTCACCCCCCCTCTCAGTATTATTTTCAACAAAAACAAATAACATAAGTTACTTGTTGAGAAAAATGAGCTTGATTGTATTATTTCAAAAGAAGAAGAACCTTATAACCTTTGCTTTGACGCTGTACAAGCTCCTCCCAGGGTCCAACAAGAAGTCTCCTCTACTTTGACAAGCTTCACTCACTCCCCAATGAAGCCAAAAAGGTATGTGATCTCTCCTCTTAACCTCAAATAGGAAGTCTTGATTTCACTAGCATTTACCCTCAAAAGTTCAGCTTCTAACCTCCCTGGCCACTGACCCAATGCCTCAATTTATAGTGCAATGGAGATCAGTTACCAGCTCCTCCTTCAAAGGGATAGAGTCCTCCTTCAAAGGGATAGCTCCTCTCAACAAGGGATTAGTTCCTCCTATGATGGGATGCATGAACCACTTGGAGCGAACAATCCACGTAACAAATCCTTCTAGAAAACTCTAGAATCAACCCAAGATGAGTTTTCTAAGATAAAAATTGTGCCTTTTGACTTTTACAGGGGTACGCACCCTCCCCTTTACATACAGAGCGTATGAGTACGCAGATACCTTGAACAAAAGGTGCGGGCCCGCAGGCAAAAGTAAGAGAAATTGTGGAACCAGAGTTATATTGCTTTTTTGATGTCTTTCTCTCTTTTCTCAAGCTTGTTTTGAAGAGCTGAGGTTTAAGACTTGCTTAGGAAGCTGGTATAGGTGATGATAGGCCTACACCGATTGCAAATAATCAAGGTGGCGATATTTTTGTGTAACAAGGCTGAGGATTTTTCATATAGTTTTTCCAATGTCAACATTAAATCCTCTGTTACCATTTCCTTTGAAATATTAAATGCTACCTACGCCACTAGGCACAATCATTTTGTTCCAAGTGCCTTTCTGTTGAGAATATCTCATTCTGTGTCTGTCATACTCATCAGCTTCTTTGCTTTTCCACGCAATGGTTGGTATATATATCTTTGATACAGATAATCTTCCATATGCATCTTCCACCACTTGTAGTTGTGGCTGTTAAATTTTTTGACCCTAAACCTACCATCTTTCGCCATTGCTCCCACTCGAACCAGGAACCCTTCTCTCATGTGAGTTTATCAACTAAATAGACCTTCGGCTCTGATACCATTTGCTAGAAAATTATATATTACAGGGTAATGGAACACATAAAATATTACAAAAATATAAACACAAAAAATAGATAAAATAAGAGAGACACAGTTATACATGGTTCACCCAGTTTGGGCTACGTCCACGAAGAAATAGCCAGTCCTTCCTTTTATATTATCCAGTAAACTAAATAGATACAACCTACAACAAATCCAATGTAATTCCCTCTTTTCTCTCAATCTCCTCTCTCTTCCTCACTCAGAATACAGATCTCCATAGACGCAATACAATTCCCTCATATATAACGAGGGGCCGCCTTCTAGGGAAAAACCCTAAATTAAACATAACTTCTATCGTCAGATCTTCACCTAATGAAAAACCAAGATTGACTATGAAATTTCAACATTCTACAAGGAAATTTTACATCTATTTTTAGCTTCAGGGGTGCTTCCCCTGATCCCTCCTCCAGGGGGGGCTCCCAAAGGACGATGCCACCACCCTTGGACCCCCCTGCAGCGAATATTTTATGGGTGACGAACTGGGATCCAATGTGGTGATACCATTGAATACAGAAGATAATCAGGCTCCACACTAAACACAGAGCACCCTGGCATGGACTTAACTTCTTTGTTGCGCACCCTTACAAGGGCCTACCTGCACTAGTGCCTCTAGAGGCCATTTCTGGATGTCTTCAAGTCATGAAACTGTTTGGGAAGGAGGAATTCAAAGGGGTGATTTGTTTAGGGCATGTAGAAACTAAAATTAGGGTTTGATGAGCCCTAAAACACTTATCTATATGATGGGAGTGTTGCACCCAAATGGATCTATAACAATTATCATTTTCATATTTATTAATTGAGAAGAACGCCCAGAAAAAATCGCAACCCTCATAAACTTGAATGCATTGCACATTTTTGTTACGCTACTGTCAAAGGTATGAATTTTTGATATAATATCAGGGTTTTGATATTATTTGTTATGTAAAGAGGTTGAAGGAGATATTTGTGAATGTAAATATCACCAATCAACCATTTTCTCGATGAAAAATTTCAACACTTCGTCAAATTCACTCCAATGAAATCCGATGCGGTTCTGTTGTAGATAATGATTTTCAAATAAGGGAGGTTTTCAGTTTGTTTAAGTGTTTCTTAATAGGTATTTGATAATTTAGGAGTCATTTTCCACCTGTTTGTCACATTCATAGGCATAGGAGATGATTAAAAGTATACAAATGAAATTCGATGTGCCTCTGTTGTAGGTGATGTTTTTTCAAGGATGGAGGGTTTACAATACGAAAAGAGGTTATTAAAAGGGTGTATGATGATTTTTAGGTTATCTTTCACTTTTGTGGCATATTCATAAGCCCAGGAGGTGATCAGAAGCATGCAAATCATGAATTTTGTGTGCTTCTGAAGTAGCGCAGCAAATGCGTTGCACTTCCACAAAATTAACAGTTTGACCATGAAATATGTATCTAGACCTCATGTAATTGAATATCATGATTATAAAAAGTGTCCTTAAGTGTCTTGTAGGTTCAAAATTCAAGCATTGATCATATAATATGAAAAGGAAGCTCGTTGTGCTTTTACCACAAGGGATTTGCTGCATTTTTATTGTTTTAGAAGTTATCTTCAAAATCCGTTCTAACCAAATATAAATGAATTTTGAAAAAATGAAAGAGGTGTTTGTCAAAAACAAGATAAATCTTTCTTCAATTTTGTAATAGGTATCATTTTTTTCCCACTGGAAAAATCGTAATTTTTCATTATAAGAGAAAAATTACATGTTGTAGATGCTTTTGCATATGCTGTAAGTTCGTCTCCGACATGTGGAGAGGTGACAATGTCATAGCTGGTTCTATATATATCAAAAATGAATCATCTCGCAGGATGTTCCTTTTATATAACTATCTGTAGCATGAAGGAAAATAACATATTGCCACGCAGGGCATCGTGTTTGATTCTGTTCAAAAGCTATGTACAATAGTGTCAAAAAGCTATAAATATATCTTCAGGGGTTGTCCGCCCTGTGGTAGCGTGTATCAGAATATGGCCTGTGGTAGTACTGGAAGTAATCTATGCCACGTTGCTCCTGTATCAGCCATTCACCTCGGGGAAGTGATGTGGCCTCCTTGGAAATTTGATCAGCGCTGTAGTTGTGTTCCCTATAGATATGATGACAAGTGATGTCAATAAATTGTGCCTTCAATATATTAATATCATCTAATATATTCAGGAGGGTGTGTGTGTGGCATTCTGTTGGATTATTGAACCAATCAATAATAATCTTTGAGTCGCCAAAAATATGAATATGCAAACAATTGTGCCCCAATGCAAAATGTAAGAGATGACGGAGCGAGATGATCTCAGAAAAATTGTTAGTGCCAGGTCCCAGACCCATCTTGACTTTGTAAAAATGTTGTTCATTTTTGTAGAGGAGGAAGCCTCCCCCACATCCTTGCTGCTGAGCCGAGCCATCAAAGAAAGCCCAAGGAGTTCTGTGGTTTATGGGAGGAGGGTTTGTAATAGGTATCATATATTGGAATATTAAAATGAATCTTTACAACCTATTTTTTAGATTTTGTCATTTATTGTTTTAGCCACGATATTTGGGTGCAGATTTTGTGGATCTGGAGAAGAATTTTCAAAAACTAAGAGATATTCTCTCAAGCACAAGATCATCAATTAAAATGTCCTTCGGTTTTGTAAGAGATATCATGATTCGAGAGATACGATCTAAGCTTTGACCTCTATTTTCCATAAATTCGGTCCCCATTTCCTAACAGGTAATTTCTAAATCTAATGTAGCTGACTCTATCTTTGGGGAAATGGTTGAGCTTGACCTCCTAAGTCCAATTATGAGCTAATTGTATATATTTCATGAATTTCAGTGTGCAAAAGTTTGGTTGGTCATGGTTAGAGAAATAAGACATTGTGCATTGTATATCTTCATAAACATTTCAATGAATGATGAAGGACGAGGTCTGTTTTCTCAGGGATTCATGTGTCAATTTCTGATGGTGATGTTCATGGAAAATTTTAGGGGCTAATATTCACAAGTGGGCTAATTTTCCATGTTTTTTCCAAAAAAAAAGATTCAGCAATTTCCATTTTTTCGAAAATGATTCGCTTGAATTTTATAGTACACTATTATTTTACCTAAAAAATTGCCAAATTATTATATCAACTAAAATAAAATCATTGGAAATATAAATATTTCTCCAAAAATATTATAAAAAATTTTACAATTTGCATATTAGGGACTAGTAATATTTGCTACAAATTCTAAATTTTAAGATAAACTTCCATCCTTAAAATTTTCCGTGGTGATGTTTTCTCCTTCATGTGTATTTTTTTCTCTTGTTACAACCATGCTTGAAATTTTATGTCTTCATGTTTAATTAAGCAGAATTTATTTCATAATTCACTTTTTAAGTGCTTTATTATGGCTTACTGAAAAATTTAGTGTTTTTATTCCATTGAGATATCTAGAATTCATCCTCACCTAGATGACCTAGATGTTGTCAATTCCACTATTCCTCTACTCACCCCTCTACAACAAAATTTGATAATAAAAAAAACCAGAAGGATTTCATACCTTTCATCGATTTAAAGATTCCTCATTTTTTTCATCCTCTCACTAAAAATCATGAGCTTAATATGCCTTTATCCCCAATGGAATTTTCTTCTTCCCTTCCTTCAAGCTGTTAAAATGTTTCCACTCTAACCTCAATACCTATCCTAAACCCTGATACAACCAGTCATCTAAGTGATTGAAGATAATATAGAGAGAGCCTTCTCTAAAACCGGAAGGGATAGATTCCAGTTTTAAAGTGGTCTGTGGTTACCTTTGGGTTCCTACCCTCAACCTGGAGGAATTACGAAGTGCTAACACCTTCACAGGACCAAAGTAGATTACTATGAAAAGGCTATTGAGTGCCTGGATGACAATGGAGAAACAAGAATCTTGCAAGGTAAAAAGAAGGATACATCAGTTAGAATGGTTATATCTATGCAGGAAAAGCACAGTTGTAGGAAAGGGTGTGTGTTATTTGGAGTACATATTTTTAGTGATAAAGGTAAGGAAGTTTAGGATGTGGAGGTATTGAACAGGCACCCAATTTTACAACAATTTCAAGATGTATTTATCATAGACCTTTTATAGTTTCTGTCTCATGAGGAAGTTGATCCGAGCTTAAAAAAGAAAAGAAAAAATTACATATATAAACATAAATACAGAGATGCTGCAAAAATAACACTTCATTTCATTAATATCAAATACTGAATTATGTTTACAAACATAATGGAAATAAGAGTAGCTCGGTCGATGGTAGCCTATCTCTAAGACGAGATGTGGTGTCTACATGCCTTTAAACTATGTTACAAAGAGGCTCAAAGGCCTATTTATTACTAAGAAATAATGGAAACCCCTAAACATTCAAAAACCTAACCCTACGAGATGAAGTGCCAAAACTATGGGCCCCATTTGGGTAAATTGGTACATCAACTTCCCAGGGTCGTAACTTTGGCATGTGATCTTTGTTTGACATGCACAATACCAGGTTAGAAATATCTATCTGAGGACAACAACTTCTAAGAATCCAACACAAGCCAATATCCCTGTTGGCCTTGATTCTCCCAAAAAACGTTGTTTAGGGCCTCAAAAAAACTCTGAAAGTTCACGACCCAAAAAAGTGAAAAACATAGTAAATTGTGCTACAAATAAGGAAACTGAGGAATGAAAAGAGACAGTGGTGGGGGTCCTAGTGGAATAGGCAGGTAGCCACAAACATCAACCTGTATCATTCCTCCTCCCTTAGGAATAAATGGTCCCCATTGCATGCAGAGCCTCCATGGGGTGAGGAAATTTTGGTTGAACCTAGTCCCTGGTGAGCCACTTACCTTGGTGCAGGATTTCACCAGCATTGACAACCCGATATAGTTAGATCTTCTATTGGCAAGTTTTCTTGACCTATGTGTCCATAATATGATCAGTTTTGGCTTGTTCAATGTACTCTAGGTTTAACTTTGTTGGTGTGAGTTATTCTGCAATGTCCTGTTGTGTCCAGTAATGGTGCGAAGTATGGCCGAAGGCAGTCCACATTGAATGGTATGTGCACACCAAGGAATGGGGGAATTCTGAGCTCAAAATAATTGTCTCCCATAGCCTTGGTAATGGTGTAAGGACCATATCAGAGTGATTTGAGCTTTTTATTGGCTCTGTAAGGCATTCTTTCAATAAATGGAACCAAACCTTGTCGCCCACTTGAAACTTGTCTGGCACCCAATGTTGATCACGTCGTTGCTTGTTTTTGGCATTTTCCATAATGAAGCGGTGATATATAGGCTTGTTGGGTAGAGGTTCTCTACGAGTCAAATTGAATGAATGCTTGACATGATAGTGCAAGGGTACCCTTGTGGATGAGGAGAAGATGTCCCTATATTCTTTCACGACCATATCCACCTACTTCTACTACATAGAGGAACCCTTCCTAGGGGCCATGGATGTGGATATTCTCTTCCCCTTACTTTGTGAGTGAATCATAAAGAAAACAAATTTCCTAGTTTGGGATATGATCTTACTTCATTTCTTAGCATAGATCAAAGAGATCGTGGTAGGTGGGGATACCTCCGGTATCCTGTATAACTTACTACCCAAAGAAATAATAACATAGCGAGGTCTTGACTCATATACAACATGTCACTTCCACAAGTATGGTTGTCATAATAATACATCACAAACTTCAAGAGGATAAACATCACACAATACCTCATCTCTAAAGGGTTTGATGTTGTAGGGAAGGTGGCACTATTGGTTGAATCAGAGATCTCATCCTTGATGACACCACCCAATGTTGTATGGTTGTGGGTGTGGTGTGGTCAGTAGGCCTAGCCACTTCACAACCTCTACTGAGATGAGGTTCTTTTGGCTCCCACCATCGACAATGAATTGCAGTGGCAAACCCTTGACCCACATCTGTGAGTGGAAAAGATTCTCCCCCTCCTCTGGATTTTCGAGCTCATTCTTATGTATCTTGGTGGTGGAAACAATGGCGTTGGGATTTCCATCAATAATTTGATTCCCTTTGTCATTCCTCTTGTTGGGTTCTGACTCTAAGTTGGAACATTCATCTTATTGTGAAGCCTTCATCTTGGCCACCAGTGACTACTTCGCCGAACATTCACTTGTGTTGTGAGTGGGTCTGTTTTGGAACTCACACCACTTTCCTATGTCCTTCTTTGACTTCGTGGTGTTGTTTTTCTCTTACAGCTTCAACGGGTTGTCTTGGGTTACCTTGCCTTGGCTTTGTCATTTGTTCTCTATTTTTGGGGCACCTTTCCCTTGCTTCGCATTCACAGATCCAAAGTATCGCTTCTTTTGTTTAAAATTATGCTCGATCTTGATAGCATATCGGTATGCCATGCCAAGTGAGGAGATGTCTTGGAAATCTATCTCATCCTAGATGTACCTATGTAGGTAGCC
The DNA here is from genome assembly GCA_000404065.3 of Pinus taeda. Taxonomy (NCBI): domain Eukaryota; kingdom Viridiplantae; phylum Streptophyta; class Pinopsida; order Pinales; family Pinaceae; genus Pinus; species Pinus taeda. The sequence goes on from APFE030296501.1 coordinate 7,913, forward strand.
ACATTACTTGACTACCAAATGTCTCTTAGAATCCTTAATGCCCAACATCGTGCAAAAGGTATGAAAAAATGGTAAACTTTGACACATCTTGGACCCTTCCCTTTTGTAGCATGGTCCACTTTATGTATTTATCTTCATAGCTCCTCATAGGGTAGTAATGCTCCTTGATGGTGTCCCAGAATGAATTCCAAGTGTGTGTGGCCAAAAATAGTGAGCGCATACTTTCATCCTTCTTCTCACAGTATGTTTCTCACTAATCCTTGACATGGGGTCGGCTTTGAGAAGTGCAAAAGTAATTTTTTCCTAGCTGGAAAAATCATGAACATAAAAATATCCTTCTACCTGATTTAACCATTTATCTATGACGTCTACATCTATTTGACCTTCAAATATGGGGATGTCAAATTCAACTTGCACCTTAAATAGTGTGGCGCTTCCATAGTAGCTGTTGGAAGAAGATGTGTCACCCTTGGGTAGCCACTAAAGGATCTAATAAAAGTTGTCCATCATCGCATTCCTCTATCGCTCAAGGGATTCTTCGAGAAATATTTTGAAAGGATCTCCTTCCCCCTTGTCTTTCTTCTCTTCCACCATGGTAGGCTGTCGAGATTTGTGAGGATGGCCTTTCAAAAGTTCAACTAGTTCAAATCCTAACTCCTTATATGCTGACCTCATTGCAGACATGAAAAGAAAAACAAAGAAAGATTAGACCAATCTGATACCACTGATCAAACTTAAATAGGAAGATAATAAATTATAGATATAACCATAAATACAGAGATGCAACAGAACTAAAACTTCATTCCATTAATATCAAATACTGAAGTATGATTACAAATAGAATGGAAATAAGACTACCTTAGGAGATGGTATCTTTTCTCTTGTTGGGTTGTGTTATATTCTTTCCATGGCCAGCTACCCTAGTTAACCTGGGAGTTAGAGGGGGGGATTTGCCCCCCCTTCATTGCATTGATTGCACAGAGGGGGGGTCACAGAGGGGTTTGTCCCCCTCTATGGGGTCTGGGGCAGTGCCGTGGGGAAATTCTTTTTGGACCCTATATTAGGTGGCCGAACCTACCTATGGTTTTGTGCATGGTTTTCGCACATGGTTTTGGGCGCGATGGTTTTCGGTCCATGGTATTGGATGATTTGGCATGTATATATATGTATTGTAACATTGAAAGGAATATAATGAAAAATCATCCTGGTAGTCTTGGTTTTGGGATCGAGAGGAAAATCTTTGTGTATATTTGTTTTATGTGTTATGCTCTTGCTATTATTTATTTTCTGTGTTTTAGAATTGGTATCCAGGTAATTTCTGTACAGGGTTAAAACCTACGTTTGCTATTGTAGTTGTTTTGGCTTCAAGGGAACACCTTTTTTGTTGAGGGGTTTCGCTCGGGCTTGTGGTAGACCCTATTCAGTGGGATACTTGCGGGATCAGTTCTGGTGGTGAAAGAAGATGGCAAGCAGTGGAAAGATAGAGATCTAGAAATTTAATGGTCAGGGTTTTGAGTTGTGGAAACTGAAGATGGAGGATCTGTTGGTGGATAAAGATAAGTGGATCCTGGTAGGTCCGGGTACTAAACCAACAGGAGTGTCCCATGAAGAATGGAAGAAGTTGGATCAGAAGGCCAAGAGCACAATACGATTGTGTGTCTCAGATTTAGTATTGTTGAATGTATGAGGGGAAGCTACGAAGAAGGCTGTGTGGGACAAGTTAGGGACTTTGTACCAATCTATGTCTCTGGTGAATAAACTATTCCTATGGAAAAATATGTATAATATGAGGATGAAAGATGGAGACTTGGTGACAAAGCATCTAAACACATTTAACATTGTGGTATGTTAGTTATTATCTGTTGATATTAAAATTTCAGATGAAGATAAGTACATTAGTTTGTTGTCTTCTCTAGCAAATTTGTGGGATATTCTAGCTATTACAATAGGTAGCAATGCAACTACCTTGTAGTTTGATGATATAGTGTCATCCTTGCTAACGAAGGAAATGAGATGGAAAATAATGGAGAGCTAGAATGGTGATGCCTTGTCTATACGAGGATGTCCCCAAAACAGAAACAAAGATAAGTCATTGATTGGGAGATCTAAATCTAGAGGGAGTTCTAAATATCCAAGAAAACCTATAAAGGTGTGCTGGAAATGTGGAAAGGAAGGACACTACAAAAGGGACTGTAAATCTAAAGCTCCTGACAAAGGAAAGGGATCTAATGATGCTCCTTCTGCAGAGGCAAAAACCACCTCAAATGAAGGTGGTGACATGTATTTGGCTTATTCAAGTACACGTGTAGATCATGAGGCATGGTTTATTGACTCAGGTGCATCCTTTCACTTCACTCCCCATAGGGAGTGGTTCTGCAAGTATGAGAAATATCATGGTGGTGATGTCTTCTTAGGGGATGAAATGAAGGCTAGAATCATTGGTCACTGAAAAGTAAAGTTGAAGTTGCAAGGTGGAAGGATTAGAACACTTCCGAGTGTTCTACATATTCCTGCATTGGCTAGAAATTTGATTTCTATAAGCAAGCTGGATGATGCAGGTGTAAAAATAGTGTTTGAGAAGGATACCTGCAAGATGGTTCAGGGAGCACTGGTATTGATGCGGGGACTTCAAATTGGAACTCTGTACAAGCTGCAAGGTAGCACTATTGTTGATGGGTGCAACATTTCTGTGGTTCCTGAAAGTGGAGCAGAAAATCTAGTGGTCTCTAAAGAAATGACCATGCTATGGCATCAAAGGCTTGGAAATATTGAGAGAAGGGTCTTTGAATACTTCATGGTAAAGGTATGGTAGAAGGTATGACTAATAGCTCTCTGGATTTTTATTTTTGTGAAAATTTTATATGGGAAGCAAAATTGGGTAAGTTTCCCCTCTGGTGGTAAGAGGGTGAAACAAATATTAGAGTTTGTGCACAATGATGTGTTTGGACCTATGAAGGTTCCATCACTGGGTAAGTCTCTATATTATGTATCATTTATAGATGACTTCTCAAGGAATACATGAATATATTTCCTTAAGAAGAAATCCAAAGTCTTTGATAGGTTTAAAGAATTTAAGGCTCTGGTGGAAAACCAGATAGAGAAGAAGGTAAAGGTGCTGAGGACAGATAATGGTTCAGATTTTTGCAAGAAGGAATTTGAAGAATTCTGTAAGAAGTGTGGTATAGCATAGTAGAAGACTACTCCATACACACCTGGGGAAAATGGAGTTGCAAAAAGAATGAACAAGACGTTGATGGAAATGGCAAGAAGCATGCTTAGTGGTGTCAGGTTAGGACAGGAATTCTAGGCAGAGGCAGTGGAGACAACATGTTACCTGGTCAACAGATCACCTTCATCAGCGTTGGAGGATAAGACTCCAACAAGAGGTATGACTGGTAAGAAACCCTCTCTTTCACATATGAGGGTATTTGGATGTGATGCATATGTACATGTTCCAAAGGAGAAAGGAACAAAGTTGGATAGTAAATCTGAAAAGTGCATCTTTATTAGGTATAAGGATGGTTTAAAGGGTTATAAGCTTTAGAACCTAGTAACAAGGATGGTTGTGTACAATCGAGATGCGGTGATTAGAGAGGTGAAAGATGTTATTAAACATGAAGTCCAACCAAAGGAACCTCGGAAGATAAAGTTCGAGATTAAGGAGGAAGAATCAAACTCTACAATAGAAGAGGAATTAGCATATGAAGAGCCACAAACTCTGGTTGTGAGAAGATCAGTTAGATAAAGAAGGAAACCAAAAAGGTATAGTCCATCTGCTTTTTGTTCAAATTTTTCTTTATCTATTACTGATGATGATCCCATAACTATGAAGGAAGTAGTAAATTTCGAGGATGGAAAACTCTAGAAAGAGGCCATGGTTGATGAAATGCCATATTTGGACAAAAATGAGGCTTGGGATCTAGTGGAGTTATTGTCTGGAAGGAAACCCATTGGCAGCAAATGGATGTTCAAAAAGAAGACAAATGTAGAAGGTAAGGTGGAGAAATAAAAATATTGGTTGGTAGCAAAAGGTTATTCCCAGGTGTGGGAATTGATTTTGGTGATATTTTTTCTCCTATTGCCAAGGTATATTCTATTAGATTACTTTTATCTGTTGCTGTTGCTTTTGATTTTGAGGTAGAATAGATGGATGTGAAGATATAATTTCTTCACAAGGATCTGGAAGAGGAGATCTACATGAAGCAAAGAACCCTGCTTACCATTCAAAGAAAAAGCACATTGATGTTAAGTATTACTTTGTGACGGATATGATAGAAGACAAAAAGGTGTTGCTAGTAAAGGTGGACACTTTGAAGAATATTGCAGATGCATTGACAAAATTTGTGAGCTCTTAGAAGTCCTCTTGGTGTAGAGAAACAATGGGAATTGTAGGTCTGGATAAATGACTAAGCTCTCCTGTGGCTCCCTATGGAAAGAAAACAACAAGTGGGATAATGTTGGGTTGTGTTATATTATTTCCATGACTAGCTCCCCTAGTTAATCGGGGGGTTAGAGGAGTGGGTGGAGACCCCCCTTCATTGCACCAATTGTGCAGTGGGGGGTTTGACGGGGGCAATTAGCCCCTCTATGGGGTTTGGGGCAGTGCCCCAAGGAAATTTTTTTTGGACCCTATATTAAGTGGGCGGACCTACCTACAATTTTGTGCATGGTTTTCACACATGGTTTTGGGCATGATGGTTTTCGGTCCATGGTATTGGATGATTTGGCATGTATATATATATGTATTGTATTATTGAAAAGAATATAATGAAAAATCAAGCTGGTAGTCTCAATTTTGGGATCCAGGGGAACATCTATTTGTAAATTTCTTTTTATGTTTTATACTCTCACTATTGTTTATTTTCTGTGTTTTAGAATTCATATGCAGGTAATTTATGTATGGTGTTAAAACCTAAATCTTTGAGAAGAGATGTGGTGGATACATGCCTCTGAACTATGTTAAAAATGAGGCTTGGAGGCATGTTTATTGTTGAGAAACATCTATCCGAGGAATACAACTTTTGAGGAGCCAACACTAGTTAGTGACCCTTATTGGCCCTAGTTTTCCCAAAAAAATGTTGTTTAGGGCCTCAAAATGGCTCCGGAAGTTCACGACCCAAAAAACTGCCAAAAATAGTAAACTTTGCTAAAATTAAGGAAATTGAAAAATTGAAAGGGACAGTGGTGGGGGTCCTCGTGGAATAGGTGGGTGGCCACCAACATCCACCTAGATCAGAAGTGGAATTTTCTATTGAGTTGGTATTGGGGGAAACACCAGCATCAAAGTCACCTTACAAGAGGAGTACTCCAGAGTTATTGGAATTTAAAATGTAGTTGAAGGAAATGCTTGAAAATGGATACATTAGGCCAAGTGTGTCACCTTGGGGTGTAGTAGCGTTGTTTGATAAGAGGAAGAATGGTACTCTAAGGTTATGCATTGATTATAGGTAGTTGAACAAGGTAACCATCAAGAATAGTTATCTGTTGTCGAGGATTGATGACTTGTTTGATGAATTTAAGGGAGAAACAGTGTTCTCGAAGATTGATCTAAGATTAGAATATCATCAGGTACACATCAAAGAAGAGGAAATTTACAAGACATCTTTCTAGACTAGGTATGGGAATTATTAGTTTGTTGTAGTTCCTTTTGGTTTGACTAATACTCCAACTAATTTTATGTGCTTGATGAATAGTGTATTGTGTCGTTATCTGGACAAGTTTGTTATTGTATTCATAGATGATATATTGATATATTTTAATAATGAGGAAGATCATGCCAAAAACTTAGCAACAATATTGATATTTCTAAGAGAACAATAGTTGTAAGGAAAGCTTATTAAATGTATTTTCTTTCAAACAAAGGTACATTATTAGGGGTATGTTGTTTCTAAGGAGGGAAAAACAATGGATCTGGAAAAGATAAGGGCTACCATGGAATGGGATGCTCCTAGGAATGTGGATGAGGTAAGGTAATTTATGGGGTTAGCATGTTACTATACGAGGTTCATTAGGAAATTCTTGTGGATTTCCTATCCTATCACATTGTTGCAAGAAAAAGGGAAGAAATTTGAATGGATAGAGAAAAGTGTAAATAGTTTTGAAAAGTTGAAATAGTTGTTGACAAATACTCAAGTTCTAAAGATTGCGGATCCAGATAAATAATTTGTGGTGTGTACATATGCTTTCAAGAGAGGACTTGGTGGATTCTTTATGCATGATGGACAGGTGGTATGTTACAAGTCAAGGGAATTGAATGAGAGCGAGAAGAATTATGTGACACATGATCTTGAGTTTGAAACGATCATCCATATTTGAAAATGTAGAGACACTATCTTCTTGGAAGGAGGTTCATATTGATGAGTGATCATAGTGGATTGAGATACTTATTTGACCAAATGAATATGAAAAACATGAAAACTAAGTGGTTGGCGATGATCATTGAGTTTGACTTCAAGATTAGGTACATTGAGGGAAAGGAAAACAAGGTTGCAGATGCTCTTAGAAAAGAGATATAGGTAAATCACTTAGTTGCTATGAGTTCATAAGAGATAGAGCCACAAGATTTAATATTGCAAGCCAGACAATAGGATGACAAGTATAGGGAGCTTAGGAATAGGTTATAGCAGGATACATGCGATGAAGATATAGACTATCATCTCATAGTGGATGGTTTGGTCAGATTTAGGGATCAACTCTATGTGTCGAACAACAGTGAGCTTAAGAAGCTTATCTTGGGATAATTTCATTTTAAGTCATATTTAGGACACCCGGGATATCAAAAGCCATTGAAAACGGTGAATAAGTTATATTATAGATCGAATTTGAAGAGGGAAGTGGTAGAGTTTATGGCTAGATGTTTGGATTGTCAACAAGTAAAGGTAGAGTGTAAGCATCTAGGTGGTTTCCAGAGTGGAAATGGTTGGTCATTTCCATCGATTTCATTATAGGTTTGCTGAGGAAATACAGAAAACATGATTATATTATGGTTGTGGTTGACAGGTTGACTAAGGTAGTGCACTTTGTTCCAATGAAGTCTACTCATTCAACTAGTGAGGTAGCATAGGTATTCATCAGATATATAGTGAGGTTGCATCCTAGGAAGATTGTGTCAGATAGAGATACCAAGTTCAATTCCAAGTTCTGGAAAGATTTATGTGTAGGTATGGGTGTAGAGTTTGCCTTCAGTACAAGTTATCCTCTGTATATAGATAGATAGATAGAGATGGTCAACAGGATACTGAAGGATATTTTGAGGATGTATGTGATGCATCAACAATGGAAGTGGGAAGAGTGTCTTCTAATGGTAGATTTTTCTTATAAAAATGGTTATCAGGAGTCGTTAAGGATGAGTCTATTTAACGCACTCTATGGGCAGATTTGTAATACTCCCATCAGTTGAGTGATCCAGTGAACATGGTATTGATAGGACTGGACATGTTGGAATAGATGGAACAGGAAATGCAGGCAATCAAGAAGAATCGATAGGCAACACGAGATGGACATAAGATTTATGCATATCAACATAGGGCGTTTAAGGAGTTTAACGTTGGGGAACATGTGTACTTTCACATCAAGCCCAAGAAGAGCTCCTTGAGGATTGGGTCATGTGTGATGCTAGCACCTCAGTATTGTGGGCCTTTTGAGATCCTTGATAGGATTGGACCAGTGGCCTACAGACTTGCACTTCCTCCAATAATGAAATTCCATGATGTTTTCCATGTTTCATTGCTTAAAATATATGTAAAGAATGTAGATCATGTTATCAATTGGTTTGTATTACAGGTGAAGCCAAAAGAAAAATTCCAACTAGAGCCATAGTGCATTTTGCAGAGAAATATGCTTATGCTCTGAAACAAAGCAATCAAGCAGGTTAAAGTGCAATGGAAGCACTTTGGGCCCGATCAAGCTACACAGGAGATGGATGATCAAATGCAAACTATGTATCCCTCCTTTTTTACTAGTTGAGTAAAAGCAATTTTGCTATATGTACATATTTATGTAAGGTTGTAATTGTAAACAACACAATGAGTTGTGTCATAAAGCTCCAGTAAGTGATATGTTTGTCATGTTGGTTTACTTTTCGGCAGGTTGTTCATTATAAATACTACAATGAGCTAAGTTATAAAGCTCCATGGGTAGTATGTTTTGGTTTTTAGTGGTTTTGCTGGTTGTAGGTGTCACTGAAAACTGAAGATGATGTTCCCTTAAGGGGGAGGGGTCTGTAACAACCTCGGGTTAAAAGTCCATGTAATAAAGTTAATAAAGGAAAAATAAGACCAAGGTCATGGGACACATATTCCAAGTTTAATGTTGGGCAAAAAATTTGAGCGGGTGTTCAGTTGGTTTAACATGAATAAGGGGACATTGACAAAGGCACTGGAAAAGGCATTTGAAGAGGAAAGAGGCATTATTTCGAATTTATTTATGAAAACAATGGACATTAGGAGTAGAGGAAGGTGAAAGGTCACAGGTTTCATGTGAGGAGGAAATTGAAGGAGAAATGAAGAAAATAGAGGCATCATCAATAAAAAGTCTTCTGAGGATCAGTTCACAACCTTTTTTCATTTTTAGCTTGAAGACCTCTCAATTCTCTTCCTCTCTCTCATACTCTTATACACTCATACACTTAGAGCATTCTTAGAGAACTGTAGCCTTAGAGGAATAAAGGACAAGAAAGTAAAGCAAAGCAGAGATCAAGAAAGGAGGAGATGAATCAAGCTACTACAATGATATTACTTGTAGGTATCGAGTTGCATGTATGATTTCCTTGCTAGTTTTTGCATGCGTGGTACATTCATGTGTGTGTTTATTTCTCTTGTTTGCATTAGCATGGGTATTGCTAGGTGTGATAGTGGATTTCAACCTTGCCTTGTAATTTCCATATATCCACGGTGTGATGGGCTTATTTTACTTGATTGAGTTGGATTTTCAGATGGTTTCGAAATTGAGTGGGGTGGTCCGAGGAAAATTCCCAAAGGCATAGAAATCCCCAAATCGGTAAAGGTGGGATATGCGGTAAAGCCTAATGGTGGAGATGGAAAAATTACTCACGGTTTAGATGGAGAGATCTAGAGCATCCATGCTTGTTTAGGGCTTAGTGATCCTTGGACCGGTAATTGTGGGATTGCGGTAAACACTCATAGTATATGTTTCCTATTTGGGTGCAGGAATCCTTGACTAGTATATTGTGGGATATACAGTAAAGCTTGGTTGTATAGATTCTTTCTTCGGTCCTAGAAATACTTGACCAATTTTGGTGGGATATGTGGTAAATCCTAAGAAGCATGGTTATTTTTGTTGTGAGTTCCACATTCATGCTTGGAATATGGCACTGGGGTGATTGGCTGAAAGAAAGATTTAGTTCAACCCTATCTATGGTCGGGTGCTATGTGGAATTCCCTGACTTGGTTAGCTTTTTCATATGTTAATAAGAGCTCTTTTCCCCTTGTATTTCATGAGTATTTATACTTGTTATCATGTGGCCTTGATGGTTTTTCTATCATTGTTATTATTCTGGTTATATGTTGGTTATAAGCATGGTTTTATGACATATATTAATCATGGATCTCATCATGTTTTGATTAGTAAATAAAATGATAATGAATGAATGACCTAATAGATGATAATGAAGCTATTGTTAGAAGGCATCATACCTTTCTTGATCATTCTCAAATGAGTATGAGACCCCTATGCTCAAATGTGTATTTATGACTTATATATTTCACATTCATCATGTGTTTGATGGAATGTCGGTCATGGCTAGGCATAATTAGGTAAAGTTCTTGTCTAAGTTTTGTACCAAAGGATTTTTCCCTATGTCATTTAACATTTCTAAAAGTTTGATGAAGTTTTGGGCAATGGTCTAGAGACTAGCGTGAAAAAGTGGCTTAAATCTCATAGTTGTTGGCACAGAACTAGGTGAAAAAGTCTGTAGTCGAATGGAGGACTTGTTATGGGAATGGGTGGATGGTTATAGTCACATGGAGGTATTGTCATGGGAGCTACTGGGGATCAAGTTTAGTTAAAAACCAAGTTAACTCAGGGGTTGGCACCTAGAGTGGTTGGTTAGCCCTTGGGGGTCCTGTAGCCCCTGAGGAAGGTCATTAAGGCTTTGTTTTGTTGGCTCCACTTCCTTAAGGTGATTTAGGAGGTTAATTCATATCATAGTAACTATTCATCACATATTTACCCCGGTGGACCGCTAATCTTGGGTAAATGCTGGAGGAGGGTGTTAGGGAGTGGTATCAGAGCATGGTTTAACACTTGGACTAGATGGCTAGATTGTGGATTGTAATGCATGAATTTAGGTTGTATAGGTGCTTGATGCATGTTGGGTGCAGGAATTGCACTTAAGAAAACTCCTAAACACTTAATTGTCAACCTAGGGGTTTCATAAACTTAGAGACGAAACACAATCAATGCCAGAAGGGGTATGAACTTTTCCTGTTCTTAATCCTACTTCTTAAAGGAAATATTTGCAGAATCAGATAGAAAACAATCTTTAAAGGAAATTGACACTAAAGCAACTCTAGTGCTGGAATATAAAAGAAAAATTTGCAATTAAATAAAGTAAAGGAGCTTTCACACAACTGTAGAAATCTTAAATGCTAGAAGGAAATGCTATGTTTATCTTCAGATAGATGGCTAACAGTCTGACAAGTGGGCCTTTGTAGAGATATATTTTCTTCTTGATCTTCCTTCTACACAAAAACGTGTTCTTGTACTATTGCAATGTGCTTGCACTAGTGCAGGTATAGTGCCTATGTGTAAAAGTACATTTTACCTCCCTTACTGAAGACTTATGTCTTTGTGGAAGTGCTCTAAGCCTCAGGGCTTATAGCAGTCTGTTTCTGTGACAAGAGACTAGCTCTTGCACCGAGGGAGAGTTTCCTTCACCAATTTTCTAATTTACTTTAAAAAAGATTGAAAGACACGCTAAAAAGGAATTGCAATTACAAGAAAAATTTTGAGTTAAATTATCTATGGAAAAGAAATGCTTTAATTAATTAAATATTGCAAAGGAAGTAAACTTCATGAAATGAAATCAACTCGAAGTAATCAAAACACTAGTCTAAGTGATCTTACATGTATCATCTAACTGTAATCCACTTAAAGTATTTCAGTTCCTTGGTCGTAAAGCATAAAATGCAAGTATAACATATCTATGATAAATTCATGCAATTGTTCTCAGATCCTTCAGAAACATACTTTTAATGCTGAAGACAATTACTGGAATTAGCAACCCATTTTCTTGCAAGAATAACTGAAATGATAATTAGGGAAAGAAATGCAATGGTTTCTGTAAAATAAATGACTGAACCAGAGTGTAGGAAATCACATGCACTAGTATAGGAAAAGGGATTCATGCATGATCCAAGTAGAAGCAAATTGAGACAAGTAGTGCAAGTAAAGAAATGTGAGAAAGAAATTACATAAAGGAAGTAACTCAATTAACTCCTAAGCCATGGATCCATTCACACTTAACTCCAAAATAGATTTAAATTAGATCTCTTTAGAAATAAATATAAAACTGTCCACACCACGCAATTGCAAAGGTAAATATCGCACAGTCTTTCCAAATAATGAAAGCACAAGGGTAAATGAGTTGGGTTTCTTGGTCCCTAGCCAACCAACTCATTTCCCTTTTAAGAAACGAAGAGATTCAGCACTCAATTACACATCAAAGATAAATTAAACACAACACATGAACAACATGGCAGATTCCTTGTATTACTTGCTTAGCAAATGTACATAGTAGTGCAAGTCCAACCCCAGAGCTGACGGTGATACCAGATTACATAGAAAATGAAATTATAGTCTAAGGGTTGCTAACTATTTCTACCTACAATCTATATTTTATACATCCTTTTGGCCTTAGCCATATTCCACTAATTACAATCATTTTCTTATTCAGGCCTTTCGGCCGAACAGACTAACAACTGAACATTACAAAATCGGTTAACAATTATAATGGAATATGTAATTCATTGACCGTAGACCATCCTTGACAAATGTCCATGATTGTGCGCCAATGATATCCATGCTCAGTTAGTCAACAACTGAACACGAGCATGCATAATCAATCAAGTGGAGGCTATATCCTTTCGGGTACCAATGAAATAAGGTTATTCGATCCATTGAGTAGCATTCATTCCATGCAGACCTGTTAACTACAACACGGAAACCCTGTTATCACTGAAAGCGGTAAGAGAATACCTAATGTGATTGATAAGTAAATGATTCTTACCCCTGCTATGGAAGGCCAACCACGCCTACCCATGGCGCCTAGCACTCGAAGTCATGGATCAAAACTTCCACGTGGAAAGATCTACTCATGGAAATCTCAGACCAATCATCGTGATGGTGCAGGAATCTGCCTACGATGATCATACTAACTCATAATTAATACTAAGCTCCTCAATTACTTCTACAAAATTATCATAAGTTACGAGAGGTACTTAATAGGCACAAAATCTATGTAAAAATGATTAATACAACACTTTAATAAATCTTAATGTAAAATACGAAACATATGCAGTAATAGGTAGTTATCTTGGACTAGTGTAGGAAAGAGAGGTTTAAGTTGGGATAAAAAAGAGGTTAATGTTTATGGAGATGGGGTAAAAATAGGGCAATTTGAGACACCAACATCCTCCCATCCCTAAGATGTTGTGTGTCCTCACACAACATTTTACCTTCTGCAAAAAATCCTCAAAAATGAGTGGTCGGCTCTCCATCCTGAACTTCAATGCTTATTCCTGCTTTCACTATCTTCGGATTTTTCCCTTGGGCTCTTCTCAGCTAATTCGTCACCTTATTGAGGCATTTGTAGCATTTGGAAGCCCGATACTTCCAAAATTTTACTTGTTGCTTCTCCCTTTTTACCTCTGCAAGTAGCTCCACCTCACTCTACTTCTACCAAATTTGTTCCTTCATGACCTGGTTCAAAGCCTCCAGGTCATGAACTTTCTACTCCAATTCTACTATTGAACTGTTGAGGTAGAGAGTAGAGGGTGTCATGCTAAGATATTCAGGTGTAAATGTCTTCTATGCAACAGACTCGAAACAGGTCCTGCCATTATCAAGGTCAAGGCCATCAAATGTATGCATTATGACATCACCGAGGGTTTCTACACTCGGGGTTTCCTTGTCACCAAGGGTTTTGAGGCCCTCCACAATATTCATGCCAAGGGTTTCAGTACCTTTTGCACTCAAATCCTCATGGTTTTTAATGCCCTATTCTTCCAGTTCCTCAGGTAACTCAATACCCTATCCATCCAGACCAGCAAGGGACTCAGCACCCTGTCTTTTTAAAACAGTAGGGGCTTCAATACCCTGTTCCTCTAAAACAACAAGGGTTTTAGTACCCTATTCCTCAAAAGTGCTGAGGGTTTTAATGTTTGGTTCACTAAAATTATCGAGGGTCTATCTATGATGCTCTTCTTCATCCTCGTGACCCTCTGTTTGGACTTCACCATTACTCGGGGTCGTCTTTCTCTTCCTTAATTGCTGACAAAATTTGACAACAATACCTCGTCTTTTGTGTTCTCTTCATCTTCCAAAGTGTGTGCTACTGCATCTGCAAGCACTGAGTTATTATGAACTTTAGGGGAAACTTGGGGTGATTCGTCGATTATAATCAGAGAACTTGACGGGTTTGTCCTTTAGGAGATAGTCATCCTCCTCATCGAGGTTATGGTCTTTCTCTTCTTAGCCGAGGGTGAAGTATTTTCAATGGTCTTCTTCCCTACATGCACTAGTGTGCTTTCCTCTTTCTGCTCAGTAAGAGATGATGTATCTGCTACCTTTTCTTACTTATACTCATACTAGTAGACCTCTCTGCACTCCTTGCTCGAAACTCCTTCAAGAATGCTTCCCAAGTTACTCCTTTTTCTTCCAGCCTCTTCTTAACCAGAATCGTGATAAGCCCATGATGGTAGAGCTTGTTTGCAACTTGGCTCGCGTTTCCACTCTGCATGCCCTTCACCATTTTCTCAAGACTCCTGAGTAGGTAGTAAGGGAAATTAATCAATTTTCCTGACTCAAAGTGCATCAAAAACCGAAGGTGATACATGAACGCCAATGTATAATGTCCCTCTCTAGTCACAAATTTTTGCAGTCTAAACAAGAGGTGTCACCACTTCTCGATCATGGTGCTCTGCAGAAGTCCCTTCCTCTAGTCAACCTTAAGCTTCTTGTCAACCACAAACCGATGCCATCATTTCTTCCCGAGCCACTCCTTTTTAAACCAATGATCCCCTGTAAGTGGAAAGCCTGTATCTTGTGAAATAGACTCCTCTGTAACTTTGAACTTCAATGATCTGACCTTGACTCAACATTCTTTGAATGTCCTTGTGACGTCTAGTACCACAACCATGTCGAACCCATCAAAATTTTGTAAGAATGGCAGGAACCTGAATTCTTGCAATAGTGTAAGACTGCTTCGGTACTTTATGATTTGCTCAATCTCCTACAAAGACAATGGCTCACTCCTTATGGGTTCCATTTCAAACTGCACTTCACCCTTTCTGATCACTCCCTCAAAAGAATTCCAGCGAGTGACACCGATGCTTTGCCAAGAGCTTTATGTCAGAGGTTCGTCACCCTCCGTCTTTTCAGTCCCACTCACCTGGTCATGATGAAAACAACTCTTTGTACTAGGTGCATATTCGTATCAACCCACTGCAGGTAAGTCATAATGATTGGGTGGAGTGGAGGTTTATGCGGAGGTGGCACAACAGTTACAATGATTAGGTTACAGGTAAGGTAATAATGGACAAGTAATGTGAAATTATTTCAAGGAAGGTGAATAAAGGCTATCGGACAATAGTACTATCCCACATTCCACCTCGTAATTTAATCAAGACATACTTCAACACTTATTAAAATATTTATATTTCAAAACCCTATACACCTTGAACTTTAAATATTTTTCCTGAGTAAATGATGAAACAGAGTATTAATTGAAACATGTAATGCTATGATATATCAGAACTCATGTGTAAGAAAGCAAAGATCCATAAATATCCTTGATAAAACACTCTTGGACTGTGTGAATTTTACTTGCTTTCACAGTCAGCTGCATCTTGCACTAAACCTGCTTGCACTGTATTGTGCTTGCACTACGCATCTTGCACCAAGGACTTTTACCAAAGCAGAAAATTTGATAGAATATAATTATGTAGCTAGAATTAAAAAAAATTGCTTCATTATAGAAGAAAAATTTATTCGCCATCCTTTGGTGTTTCACGAGCATGCCTTCTAGATTAATTGCATCAAATTTTGCAATCAATTTTTGAGGGAATAAAGAAGTGGGGAGGGGGGTAATTTTTTTTAGAATGGAATGAATATTACAGCAGGGATTCCTGAAACAATATCACCAAGAGGGATAAACAAAATGGGATGTGGAAAAAAAATTCAAGGGAAAGGAGGGATTTTATGAAATCGGGCAAGGGTAGTTCCTTAGAAGAAAGAGGAAGGTAATTCATTGGGGATTTTAGAAAAGAAACTAGTGGAAATTTTCAAAATGGGAAATAGAAGAAAGGTAAAGTTTTTACCTTGAAATCTGCCTGCATTGGTGTAGGAAAAAATAACTACAGAGGGAAGTAAATGTTTACTTGCATAAAAATGTCCATGCTAGTTACCCCAAACATGGGTAAGTGCTCGGTTTCGTGATCCTACTTCTTCTTGGTGGTAGCCAACATATCAAAAATCTAGTAACATTCCCTTTTTATTTAAAATTTCGATTTTCCTACCAACATGTTGGTTTTCAGGTTGATCCTTCTATAATCATGTCAATCAACTAATTTTCATAATTACAGGTTTTTTTTTCTTTTTATACTTTTTCTTTTTGTCATTTTTTATTTTTGTTTTTCTTTTATTATTTTTCAATAAGGACAAGAAGGAATCAAATCTTCAATAGGTTTTTGTTACCACCTACCAACTCCTTTTCGAATGGTTGTTGGACTTACTTCATAAAATCTCCTTTAGTAAGGAGTTGAAAATATACCTTCAATCTATTCCTGTTTACCAGGAACACAAAATTTCGTCCATCAATAGTCTTTATTTCTATCACTCCATTTTCGAACACTTTGAAAACCTCATAGGGTCTTGTTGAGCCCTGAAACTACATCTCTCGTACACACTTTCCTAGACTTTTTCCCCTCACCAGTACCTCATAAGCTATCAACGATCATTGCATATTGATTATAAAATAGCATTTAAGTGGTTTTCTAACTATGTTTTTGTGTTTGCTATTTGAATTAGATTTTTCTCATTAGCTGCGAAATGCAACCACTTTCTGTACCTGATTCAACTTTCTGCAGCTGTTTTTGTTGATCTCTAGGTTACAGGTATCATCAAGCAAAACGAGGCACATGGGCAAGTAGGGAATGATCTGGACATGGATCAGGTCCTATTAGTTTATCCAAATTCACAGAGGAAGCCCTTGGTTAAACGGTGGTCAAACGAAGAGTTCTACGACAACCGGGTCTTTGTTTTCAAACATGTGAAGGGTCCGAGACCATTCCTAGATCCATGGGTTCATTTTGACAGTTGTAAACTACCTCCACAACGGAAATACAACAACCACCTTTTGATAGATTGAATGATCTTGGAAACCATCATGCTAAGCTCACGGATGCTGTCTTTTTACGTGTCCTTTGTTGAAAGTGTTCCATAGGAAAACAGTTATGAAATTTCCCTTATAAATAATGCATTTGCACACGCATAGAACTAGCTAATTTTTGATGTAATTTTGTTGTTAGTCATTGTACTGTGCCGTGAACTGGTCCTGTTGTTGTAACGAGAGGATTCTTCCTCTGTTTGCAATATAACAAGACTCTTTTTTATATGACTATGTGAGCATAATTCCAGACTAATTGCGTGTTGACCAAGGCTGTGCAGAGGGCCCCTGCTGGCTGAGGTTTTGTTTTCTTTATTTTTGTAAAGTTTTTATGTGTTGTTTCCTTATTTCCATTGCACATATTTCATAGTTTGTTCATCTGTGTATATTTCACAAGTTAGTCATGATGTTAACATTTCATTCCTGTACATGATTTTTGCTAACCCTGATCAATGTGTGTTTTCGGATAGGCTAGGCCCAGGCATTTTCATACATTTTTTACAATAACTAGTGACATGAGATTAGCCTCTCTACTAACTTTGCTTTTCTTAGCTTTTCAATTTCAGTTATGCTTTGATTTCAGCCTTATTTACTTTCTTTGTTAGTTAGTTTAGATATCAAATTCTTCATGTCATTGACGTTATATCCAAAGCCATAGCTTAACCCCGAAAAGACTACTTGGCGAGCTATTAAACTATGAATGATGTGATTTGATTTTAGTTTTATTCTTCTGCAATTAGATATCAATTCCTCATATCATTGATGTTATCTCCAAATCCATAGCTTAACCCCAAAAAGACTACTTGGCGAGTTATCGGACTATGAATGATGTGATTTGATTTTAGTTTTATTTTTCTACAATTAGATATCAATTCCTCATGTTATTGACATTATCTCCAGAGCCATAGCTTAACCCCGAAAAGACTACTTGGCGAGCTATCAGACTATAAATGAAGTGAATTGATTTTAATTTTATTAGTTTGCAGTTTTTGATTTGTTTGAGTGCAATAGCTTAACTTTTTTTTTTTTTTTTTTCTGTATTTAGATAAGCAGCAGAGATAGTCATTTCATGATCAATAGTTCATTATTTGTTTGATTTGAATAGTAGCACATTTTCATTCTTGTTCAAGTACTAATTTCATTACTAGTATGTTTTAAGACCTTCTGAGTAAATTTTGGAAATCATTATAGAGAACATAATTGCCTTAAAATCTATATGCATACTTGCCTTCTAGAGTATTCTTAAGACTCATGGATAGGATTTCCATTCACCTTAGGAGATAAACGAAGATAAAACCCCCAAAACAAAATAAAAATTGAAACAATAAAAAGTAAGAAAGAGGTTATCTTGCACATATAGTGCGCCACACTTCATCAGTTTGCGAACCCTGGATTGATAATTAATGTAGCAATTTAGGACATACTAAATTGACTAAACAGGTCCCATCCAGTATGTATGGAATTTTCCTTTAAAATATTTGAATCTGGAATTGTAAAGGAGTACCCAATCACCTGGTTGGAACTGCTTCTTCTGAATAGACTTGTCATGCCACTTCTTGCGCTGTTGTTGAACCAAGATGTTCTGTTGAACAACATCCCTTCGGAATTCATCTAACTCATTTAATTATAGAAGGTGTTGCTATAGTGCTTCAGAGAGATCTAGCCCCAATTGGACTACAGTTGTAAATGTCTTGATCTGGAATTCTATCGACAAGAGGACTTGTTTTCCATACACCAGCTCATATGGTGTGTGTCCTGTGCTGTTTCTCTGAGTGGTTTGATAGGCCCACAATGATTCTGGTAATTTGTTAGCCCAATCCTTTCTATGCATATTTACTGTCTTTGTGAGGATGGACTCAATCACCTTATTCGTGGACTCCACCTGACCATTTTCTTGCTGGTGATACATTGTAGATTTCCTGTGTCGTATTTTATACTGCTCCATCACACCTTGTACTAGATTAGAAATAAACTGCAGTCCATTGTCAAAAACAATTTCTCTAGGCACACCAAATCTAGTAAAGATTTCAGTAAAAATAAAATCAACAACAATTCTTTCAGTAGAAAAAGAAACAGTTATAGCTTCTACCCATTTCGTAACAAAATATGTACAAACCAAAATATGCTTTTTTTTTATGATGTTGGATTTGTTGGTCCTACGAAATCAATGACTCATTTTTCAAAAGGCCCAATCATAACCTGAGGATATAAAGGCATTTCATTGGTTTGATTAGGCTAGCCAACTCGTTGACAGTTATAACATCGCTTAACATATTGTTTGGCATCCTTAAACAAGGAAGGCCAAAAATAGCTAGCTCATAACACTTTGTATGCAGTTTGCTTATCGGCGAAGTGACCCCCACAAGTATCGTCATGGGAAGATTTTAAAATATCAAACACTTCTTCCTCTCTTACACATCTACGGATAGTGAGATTTACTCTGGTGTAAAAGAGGTCTCCTTGGATCTAGGAATATGCAACACTTTTCTAAATGATAGTCTACTTTTCACGAGTGGATAAGTGAGGTGGTAATTTTCTGGTGACTAAATAGTTAGCTATCTCAGCAAACCATGGGGATTTTTTTGACACAACAAAAAGATGTTCGTCAGGAAAATCATGATCAACATGAATTGCTTCACGAGGATTATTTAACCTTGAAAGCTAATTTGCTGCTACATTTGATTTTCTTGGTCTATCAACAATAATAATATTAAATTCCTGTAACAATAGTAACCACCTAATCACTCTACCACTAATTAATGGTTTATTCATCAGGTATCTTATTGCGGAATCGTCAGTATGTAAAAAGACTTCATATCATGTAATATAATGTCTAAATTTATTGATAGAAAAAATTACAACTAAAAACTCTTTCTCAGTAATCGTATAATTGAGTTTAGTGGGTGACAATTTTTTACTAATGAAATAAATAAAATAAGATTGTTTGTCTTCTTATTTTCCTAAAGCTGTGCCAATAGCAGTATTTGAGGCATTAGAGGAAATATGAAATGGCAGAGACTAGTTTGGTCCTCTCAAAACTAGTGCTTGGACAAATTTTTCCTTCAATGTCTCAAAGGACTGTTGGCAAGCTGTGACAAAGAAAACTCATTATCTTTAGCCAAAAGTTGGAAAAGGGGGGTAGCTATCCTTGAGAAATTCTCAATGAATCTCCTATAGTAGCCCACATGTCTTAGCAAACCTCTCACTTCCCTTTGAGTTTTGGGTATAGGGAGACTCAAAATGACTTCTATTTTTGCAGGGTCAACCTGGATACCTTTGTGAGAAATAAGATGGCCAAGAACCACTTCCGCCTTGCACTTTAATCTACATTTATTGTCACTCAAGGCAAGATGAGTTTCTTGGCAATGAAGAAACATTTTTTCTAGATTCTTGAAGGCTTCCTGAAACAAATCACCAAACATAGAGAAGTCATCCATATAGATTTCTACGCACTCAAGGTCAGCGAAAATAACTAAGATTGTCATCTGAAAGGTAGTTGGTGCATTACATAGCCCAAAGGGATGCACTTAGTAAGAAAATGTACCCCATGGACATGTAAAAGTGGTTTTGTCTTGATCCTCGGGCGCTATTTGTATCTGGTTATATCTGCCAAAGCAATCTAGAAAAGAAAAGTAATTCTTACCAGCAAGGGTATCAAGTACCCGATTGATGAGAGGAAGGGGGAAGTAATCTTTGATAGTGGCTTTACTCAATTCTCTATAGTCAATACAAATGTGCCATCTTTGATCTTTCTTCAGGACTAATACTAATGGAGAGACCCACTCGCTGTGAGAAATAGGATAGATAAAATCAACATCTAAGAGTTTTTGTAATTCTTCCTTTACAATGTCTCTTAGAGATAGGTTCATTCGTCTTTGGGGTTTTCGGATAGGTCAGGCTCCATCCTAAATATAGATATGGTGTGTACAAGTTTCAGGAGGGATAAATTTCATATCCTCACAACCCCATGCAAAGGCATCGAGATGGTTTCACAACAAATTCACAAGCTGCTCTTGCTGAGAAGGATCCAAGTTTGAACTGATATACAAGGATTTACCTCGACTAATCTCAACAAGAGTAGTATCAGGCTCAAGAGTACACAAAGGTGTCACTAGAGATGGTGGTTATGGAGGTAGAGAGTCATATCTTTCCTGAAAATCTAGACTAAAAATCTAACTCAATGGCCCAAAATTAGGCATGGTGTCTAGATTGTTCAAGAAGTCTTGAATCTCACCCTCTTGTGAGAACTCAACATTCTGATGTATCAAGGAAACAGGCTGAGTCTCCTCATCACTACTATAGTTTAACTATAAAGTGTCTCAGAGCTCTTGAATGGATCTAGCGGGTGGATATAAGGTGACCTTTTTCGTGGAATCTCCATGGGAAATATACATATCACTAGAAT
>APFE030296507.1:2633-26605 GCA_000404065.3 Pinus taeda
CT
Organism: Pinus taeda; assembly: GCA_000404065.3. Lineage (NCBI taxonomy): Eukaryota > Viridiplantae > Streptophyta > Pinopsida > Pinales > Pinaceae > Pinus > Pinus taeda. The sequence goes on from APFE030296507.1 coordinate 2,636, forward strand.
TTAATAGTAAGCTTGTTGAGCTCCCTATAATCCAGACACATGCACCATGATCCATCCTTCTTGTGCACCAATACTACTGGAGCAGAGAAAGAACTTTGACTAGGTTGAATTATACTAGTCTCTAGCACTTCTGCAACCATATGTTCAATTTCATTCTTTTGGGCATAGGGATATTTGTATGGCCTGATGTTTGGAGGAACACTTCCTGGAATCAGATGAATAACATGATCATGATCACGAATAGGTGGGAGACCTTTGGGAGTCTCAAATACGTTGGAATGATTGTCCAAGACTTTTTGGAGATCTGGAGAAATTGATGATTTTGATGTGGAACATCTACCGAACATAATTGTGCACTTACACCTCTTTGTTCCTTTTTTAGAAGCTTTGTCATACTGTTAGAGCTGATTATCTTTCCCGATTTCCTTGCAATACCCCTTAATTCACCTTCCTTTCCTTCCACAAAAAAAAATTCATGAAAAGATCTTGAAAATTTCAAGCTATTGTACCCAAGGGTTGTAGCCATTGGACTCCTATTACAACATCAGCACCTCCCATTGGAATGGAAAGCATTGGGCTAGTCAATACCTATTCTCCCATGGATAGTGTTGAGCCCTGAAACTACATCTCTCCTACACACTTTCCTAGACTTTTTCCCCTCACCAGTACCTCATAAGCTATCAAAGATAATTACATATTGATTCTAAAAGAGCATTTAAGTGGTATTTTAACTATGTTTTTGTGTTTGCTATTTGACTTAGATTTTGCTCATTAGTTCCGGAATGCAGCCACTTTCCGCAGCTGATTCGACTTTCCGTAGTTGTTTTTGTTTATCTCTAGGTTACAGTTGTCATCAAGCAAAACGAGGCACGTGGGCAGTTCAGGAATGATTTGGACATGGATCAGGTCTTATTGGTTTAGCCAAATTCGTAGAGGAAGGACTTGGTCAAACGATGGTCAAACGAAGAGTTCTACGGCAAACAGGTCTTTGTTTTCAAACACGTGAAGGGTCCGAGACCGTTCCTAGATCCATGGGTTCATTTTGACAGTTGTAGACTGCCTCCACAACGCAAATCCAACATCCACCTTTTGATAGATTAAATGATCTTGGCAACCATCATGCTAAGCTCACGGATGCTGTCTTTTTACGTGTCCTCTGCTAAAGGTGTTTCATAGGAAAACAGTTATGTAATTTCCTTTATAAATAACGCGTTTGTAAATGCATAGAGCTAGTTAGTCTTTGATGTTGTTTTGCTATTAGTCCTTGTACTGTGTCGTGACACTAGTCCTGTTGTTGTAACGAGAGGATTCTTCCTCTGTTTTGCAATATAACAAGACTCTGTTTTATATGACTGTGTGAGCATAATTCCAAACTGATAGCGTGTTGACCAAGGCCATGCAGAGGGCCCCTGTTGGCTGAGGTTTTGCTTCTTTATTTCTGTAAAGTTTTTATGTGTTGTTTCCTTGTTTCCATTGCACATATTTCATAGTTTGTTCACCTGTATATATTTCATAAGTCAGTTATGATGTTAATGCTTCATTCCTGTACATGATTTTTCAAGCATTGTATATTTTTGCTAACATTGATCAGTGTGTGTTTCAGGATAGGCTAGGCCCGAGCATTTTCATACAATTTTTACAATAACTAGTGACATGAGATTAGCATCTCTGTTGGCTTTGCTTTTCTTAGCTTTTCAATTTCAGTTATGCTTTGATTTCAGTCTTATTCACTTGCTTTGTTTGTTAGTCTAGATATCAAATTCTTCTTGTCATTAACGTTATCTCTAGAGCCATAGCTTAACCCCGAAAAGACTACTTGGTGAGCTATGGGATTATGAGTGATGTGATTTGATTTTAGTTTTATTTTTCTGCAATTAGATATCAAGTTCTTCATGTTATTGACGTTATCTCCAGAGCCATAGCTTAACCCCGAAAAGACTACTTGGCGAGCTATCAGACTATAAGTGAAGTGACTTGATTTTATTTTCATTTGCGAATAGGTAATCTAGATATCAATTCCTCATGTTACTGACATTATCTCCAGAGCCATAGCTTAACCCCGAAAAGACTACTTGGCGAGCTATCAGACTATAAGTGAAGTGAACTAATTTTACTTTTATTAGTTTGCAATTTTTTATTGTTTGAGTGCAGTAGCTTAACTTATTTTTCTGTATTTAGATGAGCAGCGGAGATAGTGATTTCACGATCAGTAGTTCATCATTTGTTTGATTTTAATAGCAACACATTTCCATTCTTGTTTAAGTGTTAGTTTCATTACTAGTATGTTTTGAGATCCTCTGAAGTGTTAAGCTTTGGAAATCATCATAAAGGACATAATTGCCTTAAAATCTATATCCATATTTGCCTTCTAAAGTATTCTTAAAACTCAGGAATAGGATTTCCATTCACATTAGGAGATAAACAAAGATAAAACCCCCAAAACAAAATAAAAATTGAAAACAATAAAAAGTAAGAAAGAGGTTGTCTTGCACATATAGTGCGCCACACTTCATCAGTTTACAACTCCATTATTGATAGTTAATGTAGCAATTTAGGACATACTAAATTGACTAAACAAATAGCTTGATATTGTGGAACTTTCCAGAGCAATTTATTGTTCCTCCATTTGCAACCATCACTTGACACTCTGGTGCTGGATATAGGAAGCAATTCAATTATTTTGCTACCTTATAATGAATAAAATTGCGGGTACTTCCTAAATCAATCAACACTATTACCTTTTTCTTCTTGATTTGTCCTTATATCTTGATGGTTTGAGGAGTGGTAATTCCAGCCAATGCATTACAAGATATGGTTGGATTCATTTCTTCTTTATCTAGGGCTTTGTTCCTGGAGTATATCCTCTTCTTTTCACCTTTCTTACTCCTTTTCTTCTTCCTCTTCACAATCTATGTAGAATAATTTCTTCTCAGCACACTTATGACCTTTAGTGTATTCGCTATCACAATTGTAACAAAGCCCTTTTTCTATTTTTTCTTCCAATTGTTGTGGTGTCAACCTTATAGATTGTGGAAGACTAGTGGCAACAACACTTCTGTGTTTATAGATGTGAGTGGTTTGCTTCCTGGTTGCCATAATTTTGCTTTCCATTTTTCTTGCTAACCTGAATGCCTTCTCTAATGAATCAGGTTCCCAAAGGCGAACATCATGTTGGATATTATCCTTTAAAGACCCTATGAACACATCATTCCTATGCTCCTCTGGAATATCTTTTACCCTTATGTTCAATTTTTGGAACTCCTCAATGTGCTCCATTATTGAACCCTTTTGTTTGAGACTTATCATTTGGCTAAAAAAAGTGTTGCTTTTTGTATCCTCATAATGTGCTATCAATTCTTCCGTAAAAATTGCCCAAGTGATAAATTGTTTACGAGAGCAAAGCCATTGATACCATACAAACTGATTTGGTTCCAAATATAAAGTTGCCATACGTACCCTTTGTGTGTTTTGCACATTATTGAGATCGAAAAATTGCTCCATCTGTAATATCCATGTTGCGGGATCCTTGCCATCAAACTTCCTCATATCGATTTTTTGAATATGGTGGGTCTTCGATCCAGCATTAGAGTCTATGAAATCATGATTAACATTTCTTTTGTTTGCATCATGAGTTTCTTTACTACCCTTTCACCATTAGTAATTATTTCTTGTAGAAAATTTGTCAAATCTATCTTCAAATCGTCCATCTTAGCTTTCACGCCATTCATCTTAGCTTCCATGCCCTTTATATTAGATTCCACGCCATTTATCTTAGCTTCTGTTAGCTTTTGTGAGAGTGACATTTGTTGCACTTGGTCTTGTAATTTTGATATCTCATGTAGCATTTCTTCCTCTTCTTCATGAGTCATGCTAGAGCTTTCAGGTTGCTTACTAGGTGTTTGCATTTTCTTTCCTTAGGGCATCAGTTACCGATAATATGTTGTACTATGCCTTTGAATTCCTTCAAAATAAATTTTTCAAACCAAGCAAGCAAAAATTTAAAAAAATCTACACACCTTTTTTCACTTTGTAGGAGCTCGATATTGCCTCTGATGTATCTCTGTAACTTTGGATCATCTAGTTCTAAAATTGCGACCTGCAGTAGCCCTCTGTGTCCTCTTTCCTATGCCACTAGTCTGATCCAAATTGGATTCTCCAAGGAAGAGTTATGCGAAATCTCCCACAGTGACCTGATTATAGACTATCAGTAGAGCAAACTTGTACGACATGCCACGTGTCCCTGTTTCGACCTTTGGCTATAAAAAATATATACAAGAAACTACATTCTGTCCTCTTTTTGTACCTTCTTACAAAATTTCAGTCTGATTCTCAGAGAGAAAGTTATGATGATTTTCCCGAGGTCACCTATTTGGAATGTAATTCAGGAGTCTACAAAAAGACAAACTTCCTCAGATCATATCTCCGCAAATACAGCACGAAAAGCTTTGAAATTCGGACCCAAGGTTCAGTGCGATTTTGTCTCAAATGGGTTTTTTTTTTGCTTCAGAAACGTCACAGGAATTTTTTTTATAGCGAAAATGCCACAATGACCTATTTGGAGCAGTGAAACCCTAGAATCCAAAGCTCTAATACCAAATGTTATGAAACCAGCTCACTAAAATAAAGAAAAGATAGATCAATGCCTTAGAATTTAGCCTCTTTGAGGGGGAAACCTCCTTTACATTACACAAATGAATGATTCTTTGATGATTCAAATGACAAAACCTCCTTTCTATAGATAGGAGACCAAGGAGTCACAATGTAACCCAGCCAACCTAACAATAATAATATAAAGGCACAAAAATAACAATAGAGGGATTCTATGGGGCACAGTAATAAAAATATGGGGACAATAGGGGCACAACAATATTAATAAGGGATACAACTACAATATTAATGGGGTAATCACTAGTATTATAGGGACCTAATAGTTACCTTGTTCATCAGTCAATGCATTTAAAGTAAAGGAGATCATTTCTTTATCAGATACCATTTCTCCAAGATCTGGCAATTGACATTTTATTTGAGATACTTTTGAAAGGCATGAAGATATCCCTTCATTCTTTGACACCTTAAATTTATATAGATCAGATCTAGGTTATATGGTCTTTTCTATTGTGTTTTTCGAGAAAATTTCTACCAGCTCTTTAGATGTCCCTAGCTCGGCTACATAGGAAATAAGAGGATTTTTGGTAGATTCCTTAAGAATATTTTGAGCCTTTAGATCTCTTTCCATGTATTCAGATAATGTTGGTTCTTCGGATGGTTTGGAGACCTTTCCATGGACATGATCAATGACTTCATTTACTTCGAGGACCATGTCTATCCTTCTTTTCCATATAAGGAATTTTGATATCCAAACTAGCTTATGGTTCTCCTTGAAACATGAAGTCATTTTTACTATATTAGATTATAAGAAAAATGTACTTATTTGTGAAGATAGAATCTTCAATTTGATAATGATGAACTTGTCGCTTCAGATGATCCTTTTAAGAAGGTTCTTACTTCGACAAGGGAAGACTGCCTTCTTTAGGATGATCTTCTTCCAAATGAGATCCTTGATTTAATAAAGAGAATATTGCCTTTTGATCTAGCCTTCCTTAGTTTTTAAGATATTGCACTCCTTTGATGATGTATGTGTGATGATCTCAGAAGTGCTTCTTCAGGTTTCAGTCTTTCTTCCTACTTCCTTCTTGAAGATAATTTAAAAACTCTTGTTAGAGTATATTTCTTCGATCTAGGGTTTTGGTATGATGAATATCTCGCTTGGTGTTCTTTAACTTGATTTGATTATTATTTTAAGGCTGATTCCTATGCTTCTACTTGCTTGAACGCCCCTTCTTGAATTCAACACCTTAGCTCTGATACCATCTTGAGAAATCTAGGGCATGAATAGTTAAAATATTTCTTTGCTTAATAATTGTTTGTGATATACTTTTACTTCTTATCTTATAGCATTTTCTTCGTTATGTTATTATTGTGTTCTTTTAATCAATACAATTACCAATATGCACAATAAAAGACAAGTGACATAATGTGTAGGCTTGTCATATAGGGCCAAAACCTCTCACCTCTTGAGAGGAAAACCCAATCAAAATTATTCTTCTATATCTTTAATTGATGAGTACCGAGACCATGACAAAAACCCTTGACTCAAGTATCCTCCCAAGAACCTTGTCACTAGCCTTGATGTGTTTCCTCGACTTCCTCCTAGATCTCGAACTTCTCTCATTGGCTTCTAGAGAAACTCGGTCTCTATCCTTTCACTACTTCTTCTTGGCTTCCTCTATAGAATCTCAATCTCTAGACTTCACATTTCTCTTCTCAGATATCTCTACCTAATCTCGGTCTCTATATAAGAAACCCTAGTCTATATATTGCTTCTCTTAGACCTCCTTCTATGAAGCAATAATTTCTCCTTTGATTTTCTCTTGATGCCTTCGATCCTTCTTCTTTTGTACCCAAAACGAGTACCCCAGCAGAATACTTCCTTTGATGACCCCAGAAGAAACCTTCCTTCACTATACCCAGAAGAACCTCTCCTTCATTATACCTAGAAGAACCATTTCTTTTTTATCCCCAGAAGAAACCTTCCTTTGCTATATCTTCTTTGCACTTCTATTGCTGGGCTCTTCTTCGTACTTCTTCTTGATCGAATGCTTGTTGAGTTTCTTACCTCTAAGTGAGACTGAGTGTGGCTATATATACACCTCAAAACATGTTCTTTAAGCCGACATGATCACTAGAGGTTAGGCTGACTTCTTCTAGCAAGTTCTTCCATCGTTGTAGGTCGACTTGAAGAGGATAGGTGACAAGGTCTTGGAGGATACTTTACATAGACAATTTTGACTTTTCACAAAGTGTAACATGATTTCATTACATGATAATGATTCTATCATTTTATGACTAGATGAAAAATAATTCCTAAAGACTCTCAATGGGATTATTGACTCAAAAACAAAATCTCTTGCTCATGAAACCCAGGAAGCAAGCAATACAATAATTTTATTTTTCTTCTTTACATCTCATTACATAAAATCATAATTACATGTCATTATGAAGACTGAACCTAGTTAGACTTTTCAATGAGTTCTTCTTCCCATGGAATTAACCCCTCTTTTTGGTCCTCACATTACTTGGTAAAAGAAAACTATAACGTATTTTAATCATTTTATGTGCTCCTAGCATCATGCATTAGGGGGCCCTTGTTATAGCCCAAAATTTGTTCACCTAGACCAAACTTGCTAGGTTCACTGCAATACACCACATATAATATGGGTAGCATGTATTTTTACCCACTTTTACATCATTTTAAACTATTACGATTTAAGGAACCACATTTCCTAAATTCATTTTCATTTCTCAAGGTCACAAAATCCTTTTTTGACCATTTCCACTTGAAACTATCTGAAAATAAAGTAAAATAAAACAGTACAAAAACCATGAAAATAATGGTTAAAATTGATATAGTCACATAATCATATTTTATTACTATGACCATGTCAAAGGATAGCCAATATTTTGTCTATAAATTCAAAAGGTCTCTCTTCTTTTCTCATATCACCCATGAAAAGTAGATAGATGTTACCGAATTTCCTCCAAAAATCAATACCCATTATGTTTTAGGTACATGCTATCGAATTTCCTCATGCTACCGAATTTCCTCCAAAAATCAACACCCATTATGTTTTAGAGATAGATCTTCACAACAACTATAACCACTTTCAGCAATAAAGAAAGAAATCAAGCCACACATTTGAGAAGAAAAAATAACCCTCCCAAGGAGGAGGTCAATGAGCCCATTTTCTCCGAGAATTTCCTTCAAAGGTGTAAGTAACCTTGCTTTCCACTAGGTATGTGGTATTCTTTCATTATTTGACTAGCTTTTCATTGTGGTTTTGTTTTATTTTATACATTTCTTTACTTTTCCTATGAATGGCATAAGCTTAAAGATGAAAGTCTCAATTTGAAGCTAGGGTTCTATTTTTGTTTTCATTATCTTTGTTGATTATCTAGCACAACTACTAGATTTAGAAATTTAGTAAACCTCTTTGCAAGTTTCTAACAACATTTGTCTAAAATCAATATACTAGTTCCTGGAATAAAAAATTGTTATCAATATTATACATGATGTATAGAAAATCATTCATAATAAACACTTATAGGAACACTACTATACCTCTACAAAAATGCACTAATGTGTGAACCATGACTATTTTTTTTTTACATATTTCACAATATTCATTTTGAATTTCTTTATTTTATTTTTACTTATTTTCACAATATTCATTTTGAATTTCTTTATTTTATTTTTACTTGTTTTCACACTATTCATTTTGAATTTATTTTTTTGACATATTCACAATATCCATTTTAAATTTCATTTTCAAATGGATTAAGTGCAAATTTAATATGTGAATCATGACCCTTCTTTTACCAATCTCACAATATTCATTTTTAGCATCCTTTTCAGATGGATTAAGTGCAAGGTCCATAGTAGCCTGGATTTGTAGCATTTAACGAACTCATATATATGCTCTGACAACCCAATTCATTGATTCTAAAATTGTTATTCCCCACATTACATTTATAGAAATAATATTAATTTATTCCAAATGTTTGGTAAATTCTAGCACTTCTCATTGGGAAATTCACCTCTAATGCAACAAAAGAGTTATGATATGAGGTTGTTGTCATTGCCACAACACCCTCCAAATTTTGGCACACATTCAAATTTTGGAGCCTCTCATTTATCATGTGAACTGTCCTTTTGAGTTGTTAGAGTGATTTAATACTTGTTCTCTAAGTTTTCAAGTCCCTTTCGAAAGGAGTTTAAAGTGTCATATTTTGTTAAGAGAAGTGCCATTCTTTGTTAAAGGTAGTTTTAGCGCATCTTTAAGATGAAAGTCCAATGCATTCTCGTGCATTAATGGATCTTATATATCATAGGGACATACATTGGACTCATTTTCAAGGTATTGCGCACTTTCTCTTTGCAGTCGACACTTGTGTCGTAAAGTTATATCTTCAATGTCGCACTTGGAGATAAGTGTCGTTTTGTTGTCTTTTCAATGAATACATGTTGATTTTGGGTACTAAGTATATCATTGTCATGTGGTTTATCGTTTATGTGTGCATGATCATGTTTAAGGATTCTTATATATTTTTACCCTTACCCTCTCGTTTCATTGATCTCACACTTAGTCATTTTCGGAGTTTTCACTGTCCTTGCAACTTGCTCAATCAATGACCAACTTTGATCACTTATCAACTACGAACTGTGTAGTCTTAAGCCAGGGTGATGATCACTCTACCTCCTAGAACTATGTGTTATGAAATCTTATAGGATAATCACCCTCAATTGTGCATTGAGCAAATGCAGTGCTCAGTCACTCAATCTTGTTGGTTGCACTTGCCCAATGTGCAATTTTGATCCTACCCGCCTTTCCCTGCACATTGCACAATCACAATGGATGGTGGATCTTGTTTTGTACCTTGCAATGCTCAATTGAGTAGTCCTTTGATCCTCTTCCTCAATCACTGTGCAATGCACAATCATAGTGCCCAGTCATGCTTCCTTGCCTACTGTGCAATCCTTAACCTTCCTTCTTCCTTTCCACTTTGCACTGTGTAATTACAGTGCCTAGTCCATCACTCCCTACCTCATGCTCTTTTGCACTGCGCTCAAAAAGGCCTCTCACCTCAACCCTTATGCATTGTCCCATCACAGTCAACATGTTGCATGAGAAACAAGGTAGGCTAGGTGATTTTTCGATTGATGTGGTCTTGTCATGAGTGAACTTCATTCGCAAGTGTTATCATCCTAGCATGGCAAGATGATGCTAAAGGATGACATCAAGGAGATGTTGCAAGAAGAAATTTTTGGAGGTGATACTAGAAGAGATCATCAAACAAAAAGATAAAGGGACACTGAAGTACGAAAGATGAATGAAGATCAAGATCACATGGAAGACTCTATACTATAATCAACCCCTTTAGAGGATGAAGATGAACTACATACAAGACCTATCATGAAGAGATGAAGATAACAACAAAGAGAATAACTTGGCATTGATGCACTACAATGAAGTCTTATGTCCCTGTCGCCAAATCACAACTTCTCAAAGTGTCACCATGAAAGTCTTATGTTTTCAATGTATTTTTCCACAATTGTGGAATGTAATTTTGTATTTTTAAAAAAATGAGAAAATGTAAAATGTGTGGAAGCCCAAGGGTCACACGTGTTGATTTTCTAGTGTAGTTAGGGTTAGCACAATATTTCTGAAATTATGATAATTACTTTTGATGTAGATCTTCTTTCAATTTATTCCAATGTATCATTCAACAATTATACTTCAAAAATTCAATAGTAAAGAACAGTAGAATAATAGAGATCATGATGCACATAAAGAGAGACAGGATTTACCCTAGGAAAACCCACTACTGGGAAAAATCCAATAACCTTTTCAATAGAGAAATTTTCCATGCTCAATAAGAGACACATCAACCTTGGTCTTCTACTCCAATCCAAGTCACCCAAACTGATCCTACACTTTGTTTTGCCTGCCTAATACATAAATTTTGGCTTCCCATCAACTGTCCCGTAGCTCAAAATTTTGACCCCCAGTAATCTAGAAAATTTTGCCCCCCTCAACAACAAAATGCCTAGAAATAGTTGAAACCACATAGAAAGTCTTCTATCCAAACATGCAAGTTGATGAGAGAGGAGAGACAGAAACTCAACCTTCTTTATTTGTCCTTCTTCATCCTTCTTGACCTCCTTCACTTGCCAAGAAGCTATCTTGAGTGAGGAGTGAAAATTTCCCAAATGAGGAGCTCGAGTTACATTTATATAGTAGTTTGTCTAAGGTGAATGGACATGTCTCTTATCTAGAGCCAACTTGGCTTGGGGGGAAGCCAAATTGTCACTTTTGGAGCCAAAAACAAAATCATTTAAAAAATTCAAATTTATATCTCTTAAAAGTCACAATGGAACTTTGACTTAAGAGTTTATATGCACGCTTTACAATGATGAATACATGTTGGACACCTAATCCTAAATGGGTTAGTGTGGAAGTCAAATGGACAAAAGCAGTCCAAGAGACCTTGGGATGTGAATCCCAACGGTCACATAATGTACTATAAATGTATATCATTTGTGAATAAAATTGTATTGCATGATATATCTTTCAGATTTCTCTCGCTCCCCATGTGTGTTTAACATGGTATCAGAGCAGGCGTATTTCTGCCCTGCATAATTAATTTGAGCCATTTATTTATGGCCTTTCTGTGCAGTTTATTTCTGCCATATTCACTTGAACGTTTCTCTGCCTCACTGCCCATGAACGTTCCTGAAAGAAGTGTTGTCCATTATTCTCTGTGCATTATTCCCTGACCAACGCTGTCCAAGTTGTTCTAACCACCGCCTTTGTCCTTCCAGCGCTACTCTGCCTCTGTCCTGACATAACACCTCTGTCCTTCTAGCGCTGCACTACCTCTGTCCTTCCAGCGCTGCACTGCCCTTGAATTTCGGGTAGAGGGGATCCGAGCTCGCACTAAATTTTGGATCATAGCACGTAAAACACCCTTCTTAACCTTCTGATCAACAGCTGGGAAAACAAATTTGTCCTCTGCAATACTATGAAAAATGCAAACTTCTGCAAGGAACTGTAAATGGTCATTAAATGAGGACAAATTCGAAAAATCTCCTGAAAATTGTATTTGTCGTGCCTCCTCTGCAATTTCCTTTAATTCCTTTCTGGTTGCATTATGCCAGTGTATTATCTCGTCAATTGGAAACAGAACCACAGCATCAGCATGATTATCGACATGATTATTTGTCGCTACATGTGACCTCTTGCACATCATCTTACAACAATCCAGTCTACTAGAACTTTGTCCACTCTAGCTCACTGTTGTAGCAGTCTTTGAAGATAGAAATCCTTCCGGAGACCCTATTACTTGTTTATTCTCATCTCTAAAAGCATCTTCCATATTAGATGAGATGCACTTTTCTTTCAGCCAAGTAAATACAACCAGTTGAAGCAGCTTTTCTTTTGGCAAAGCGCGGAATCGTCAACGATCCCGTAGATGAGAGTACAAAGGAAATCTTGGGGCGCTGCAGAACTCGACGAGGAGCCAGGAAGTACGTTCTTGAAAAGTGGTGCGAAGGTTTTTCTCAATTAAGCTTTATTTTGGAAACCATCAGAGACAAGTTCCCAAACTCCTACCGCGGTGTTAGGAGATGTTGTCGTAAAATAGAAGGGAAAATAGGAAAGGAAGAGGATATCGTGTGTATGCCATATTTACTTGTCCAATACTAGGGTTTATCTCTAAGGTTCTTACGGTTTATCTGGACTAGCATTGGTTAGAAATTAAATGCGAAAGGTTGTAGAATGGAAGCGGATTTGTGGCCTTTTCACACATTGATATAACATAATACTGATCTACTTGAATGGCAAGCATCAAATAGAGCTTACGTATTGTCAGCTCCATGAAGCGGAAGTGCAGTGGCTTGAAACAGCCATTTGTGGCTCTCCAAACCGCCACTCCATGGTTGATTGAAGGGTGCTAATGGAGCTTCAATATCTGAGAACTTGATAGCTAGAGGCATCCTATATTGTTGTAGTAGATGCAAGTTCTTCTGTGGTTTTTAACTGTTCTTGCAATAGCTGGAGGTGGAAGACCTACTTCAGCTTTAGAAGGAACTGCTTGAGAGACATTGCTGCAGTTTTTTGATACTTCATATTCAAGAGACAGTTTTGATGAGCTAACGAAATTGGGTGTCAGAACTTGGTCTATTGTAGATGCTATTACTAAGACTATATGTCTATATCAGTTGATTGAGATATAAAAGTTTTCAATAAGAACGAATCTGCATTATCTAGTTTGTTGACTCCTTACAAATTTTGAGAAAGAAAGAATTATAGTGTTGAATGAATACTTAAGTTGCTTTCTGGTATACTTCAAGACTTTCTTGGCCTACTGTAAAGCAATTCAAGTTGATCCGGTTTCAGCATCTTCGAATTCTACCTGTTGCTTCTTGTTGCAAACTAATCATTTGCTGCACATTTATAAGGATATCGCTATATACTGTGAGTGGGTGTTACTTTTCTGCATTAAGTGGTAGTTTTGATCAGTTTTTAACGCATAAATGGCCAGAATCAGTGAAGTATTAGAGTTCATGAAGACTCTTATACAATCTACTGTTGATGACACATTACAAATTAGCAAAGGATCTCTCTCAGAAATTCAGACATGTCTACATGCACAGGAAAAGATTGATTTTTTGCAGCTTGAATCTCAGCTACAGCAAGAAGAATTAAAACAGAAGAGTCATTCTGAACATGTTTCTGTTCAGAACATTGAGACTGCAACCCATCAACAGCAAGTCAATAATGTTACAGTCCATTCAGATAAAGTAGTAAGGTTACATGCAGATGCAAAAGTTCAACTTGTACTTCCCAAGCCCATCATCAGACCTTGGGAACAGCTTGTCCACAACAAGCACAGAACTGGTCTTGGATATGACAAGGACTTGTCCTTTCATATTCCAGACTATGCGAAGCCCATTCAGTTTCAGAGTGCTAGATTTATTCATGACAGTTCACCTGCTCCTCATGACAGTTCACCTCCAGCTGTTCCAGACTCTACCCCTCTTCCATAGCAACAACAACAACAGATCGTGAAATGCCAACACTGTGACCGAGTTGGCCATTTGAAAGATCATTGTTTTGATCTTCATCCATGTAAGCATTGTCATAAAACCACCCATTCTTCACACAGATGCTTCAGCAACAAACGTCCTGGAAGAACAAAGATTCATCTTGGATGGATCGCTTCTTGGCAATGGGCATCAATAGCCAAGAAGATATTCCAAACACATGTCAGAACTTGTCCAGAATATTGAACAAGCTTGCAGTTGAATTTTCTCCATCATCTCACCTTGTATCTGACAAGGGGGGAAATGATGGTCATCTACAAGCTTCAAAGCCACATCAAGCAAGCCTGAGCCACAACCTACCACGCCAGTTTCAGAGTTGTAGCCAGAGACAAAGATGCCTGAGCATGCCTTCAATTGGCAATCTGGGACACTTCCTCTAGCAGAAGACTTCAGCTTCTTGCCAGTTTTGGAAGAGTTCCGTGAACAAAATTAAGAACACTTCCTCTAGCAGAAGACTTCAGCTTCTTGCCAGTTTTGGAAGAGTTCCAGGAATTGCATTAAGCATTCCAGAGTTGTTGGTCATCCTTAAACCATCACAGGTTGAGACTTCCCTTTTCAGGTTGAAGTTTTACCTTTTATGCGGGGTGAGGCCTCCCTTTTATGGTTGAAGGTTTCCCTCTTTAAAACAATAGGATCACTTCCTCTAGTAGAAGACTTTAGCTTCTTGCCAGTTTTGGAAGAGTTCCAAGAACTGCACTAAGCGTTCCAGTGTTGGTGGCCATCCTTAAACCACCACCCTTTATACCAACATTTCATAGAGCACATTCAGCCTAGTGCTGCCATGCATTTTTGCACATTTTATATTACAGCTCTCTTCTTGGACTCATACATAACCCTTCGGATTAAGGGGGGGAATGTTGGACACCTAATCCTAAATGGGTTAGTGTGGAAACTGAATAGACTAAGTAGTCCAAGAGACCTTGGGATGTGAATCCCAACGGTCACATAATGTACTATAAATGTAAATCTCTTGTTAATAAAATTGTACTGCATGATTTATCTTTCAGATTTCTCTCGCTCCCCATGTGTGTTTAACAATACAATTACATAAAGTGACCAAAAATACATTATGAAGACCGACCATAGTTACAAATTCAACACTTCCTCTTAAGTAGGGAGGTATTCATAATAAACGTCATAGATGTTCCCAAATTGAACAAGTTTCTCTAAGTAAAAGATTATCCATTATTAACAACACCATCATTTATTGCCAGCATTAGCTAGCAAACATTTATGCAAAGGTATCAAACCCATGGCAATGTCGTCAACATATCAGGACTCGCTCCTTTAGTGTGATTGGTCCTCGAATCCCATGGCTGCCACCTAGGCCAAAATGTTGAGACCCTCAACTACCAAGCACTCACTCACCCTTTCCTTGTGAGCACTCTATGCCAAGACCTCATTCAACCCCTACCTAGTTGGTGATCGGTTCTAGATGTTGAATAGGACCTCACTCCACCCTATTTGGTGTGTGATCAAGGTATAGGACTTCACTCCACCCTTCCAGTGTGTGATTAGGGTCTAGATGTTGAAGGACCTCACTCCACCATGTCTGGTGGTGTGATCAGGGTCCACAACCTCACTCCACCATACCTGGTGTGTGATCAGGGTTCTCCTCCAAGAGGCACTCACTCAACACTACCTGTTGATCCTTCTAGATCCCTTGGACCCATTCTCCCTTTCAGTAGAATGTCCATCTATGCTACAGACATATCAACACTCCCTCTCAACAAGAGGGGTGATCTCCATGAGCCCCATCTTATCTCTGAAGTAAACAAACTTGTTCCTTGGCCGTAGCTTCATCAAAACATCATTTGTTTGCTCATCAATGGAGATGTACTCATGCCTTATTTCTCTCCTTTGCACCATGTCACACATGTAGTGATAATTGATTTCAATATGCTTTGACCTATCATGGAGTATAGGATTTTCTAAAAGCTTCACACAAATTTGATTATCACAATGTATCATCATCAGTTCTAACTCTTGGTCGAACAATCCTAAAACAAATTTAAGAGACATATTGCTTTTGTATAAGCCTCATTGGTTGTGATGTTGATCGGAATCTGGATTAGGGGTAAAAATCTACTCAAAAGTCAAAGTACTCATAATTGCTCAAAAATTGAACGACTGCATCCGTCTTGGTGATACGATCCCAACAGAACTCGTTTAACTCAAAATAGAGCTCATATGAGAAAGATATATACTTCTGTCTGCTTTGCCAAATAGAACAACTTTGCAAAAAAGATTACAGACACTCCCGAGTCAGCAGTCTGTACTGCTGACGTGGCAGGTCACTGTGCAGGTCAAAATTTGTAACAACCCTAGTGAAAATTCCACGTAAAAATATATAAATACCACGGATGATGGGACATGTATTCTACGCTGAATGGTGGGCAGGACATTCTAGGGGGTGTTCATTTGGTTGTTTATGGCTAAGGAAATTGGCGAAGGCAATGGCTAAGGAATTAAAGAGGCAAAAAGGTATTTTGGCACATTTATTTATGAAAATAATGGAAATTAGGAGAAAAGGAAGGTGAAAGGTCACGTTTTGCATGTGAGGAGGAAATTGAAGGAAAATAATGGAAAATGAAGAAAATAGAGGCCTCATTAATAAAAAGGCTTATGAGGATCAATGGGCAGGACTTGGTCAATTCAACTTTGGAGCTCTTTCATTATTCTCTCTCTCTCTCATACTCTTGGTTACTTAGAGTTTTCTTGGAGCACTCTCGAAGGGTGTGCCATAATTTGATTCTTGGAGCAAAAAGGCAAAGGAAGAGTGGGAAAGCGCAAGAAGGCATCGACATCAGTAACTACATCAGATTTTCTTGCAGTTACCGAGTTGCATGTATGATTTCTTCACTAGTTTTGGAATGCATGGCACATACATGTGGTTTCTTGGTTATGATCTGTCATTGGCATGGAGGATGGTCAAGATTGACAGTGGATTGCCTAGCCTTGCCATTTCCTGGATAGCCATGGTGATTATGGGTTTACTTTCACTACTTTGTTTTGGTTGGTTCTCATTTTTCCATAGCTTGGGTTGAGTTACTAGTCCTAGAAGCCCTGGTTGAAAAAACGCTCTAGAAGCCATGTAACAGCTTGGGTTGAGTTACTAGTCCTGAAAGCCTTGGTTGGACAAATGCTTTGGAAGCCCTTGGCAGGTTGAGTTACTAGTCCTGGAAGCCTTGGTTGGACAAACACTCTGGAAGCCATGTATAAGTTGTGGGTTGAGTTACTAGTTCTAGAAGCCTTGGTTGGACAAACACTCTCGAAGCCCTGGAAGGCTTGGATGGAGACCAATCTGATGATGGTTTTTGGTGATGTCTGACCGTGAGGTGGAATCATTGTTTGATGGGTTGAGGTGGTGGCCTCTAGAAGCCCTGGATGAGTTTTGATTGATGTGTTCTATGAGATCCCACATTCATGTTTGGAATATGGCATGGCTGTGATTGGCTGAAGAGAGACTTGGCTCAGCCAATCTATGGTCGGGTGGAACATGGTAGTCCCATCACCGGTTGGTTCATTACATTTATTAATGAAAAAAATTCATTCCCTTGATTTTCATGTGCAAATGTATTGATGTATATATGGATTTTGATGGCTGATATGTTTATTGTAATTATGTTCCTATTATGTTGTTTATATGCACATTTACCCTGGAGGGTGTTATAGAGTGGTATCAGAGCGTAGTTCAAACACTTGGACTAGATGGACTCTATCATAAGTGAAATGAAGAACAAAAGTTAAATTTTAGACCTTTCTGTCATATTTGTTATAACTTTTCTTTTGTGGAATAATAGAATTCGAATATTTGTCCATACTAAAGGTAAATCCCACTGATAATGTGGTAAAAATTTTAGATATTGGTTCACAATACTTTAGGAATTATGATCTAAGGAAGATGACCTTCTTGAATGCACCTTTAAACAGGTCACGTTCGCATTTCTGCGATAACTTTTCTTTTGTAGGCTTTCAGAAGCTAAAAATCATCCACATTGAAGGGAAATGCCAATTATTATGTGGTAGAAATTTCAGATATTGGGTCGCAATATTTTAGGAGATATAAGTAGAGGGAGTTGAGCCTTCTGGATGCTCCTAAAACCAGGCCTCAAATAGGTCATGATGACATGTTTGTTATAACTTTTCTTTTGGGCACTCTTAGGTAATGATTTTTTTTTTTTTACAATGAGGGGGAATCCCACTGATATTGTGATAAAAATTTCAGACATTTATTCACTATATTTTAGGATATATGACCAGTGGAATTCGAGCTTTCTGGATACTCCTAGAATTGTGCACCAAGTATGATTGTGTTGGTATTTTTGTTATAAATTTTTACCTATGAAATATCAAAAGTTGAAACTTGAACCATAGTGAGGGAAAATACCAGTAATCATATGGTTCAGTTTCCATAACTTGTACTACTACAGTTTAGGATATATGCATTGAATCATTCGCTATATTAGTTTGCATGCAAAGTGTTTGATGAAATGCTTAAATGATTCAATGATTAATTGCATACAGCTTGTTTGATAAATTGCCCCATTGAGTATGTTGTTTGTGGTTGGGGATAGTTGATATATTCTTACTTGTATGGAAATAATTTTCTATATTAGTTTGCATGTAAAGTGTTTGAATAAATGCTTACATGCAAATGTAATAGTATAGTAGTTGCTTGAAGAAAAATGTAAATGGTAAGTGTTTGAAAAAAATGTTATTTTTAGATGGGATAGTATTGTGGTATGATAATATGGATGTAGTTGATCTATGCCTATTTGCATGCAAATAATTTGAAGAGTTGCATGTAAGGAATTTGAAAGGTTGCATGCAAAGAATTTGAAATTTGCATGTAAGGAAATGGAAAAGTGGCATGTTTTTAATTATTATGTTATAAGTGGATAAGTGCAATGTTTTGAATTAATCTCATACAAATGTATGAGAAATAAAAATAAATTTCTTTTCAAGTGTGGTTAAATTTAGTAGAGCTTTGGAGATCCCATTTCCATAATTGGACATTGGAGATCAAGTCATTATAGTAGCTCCCTCCTTCTACCTTAGTGTGGACCATGGATAGTAAGGGGGTATGCTTATAGGTTGTTAGTATTGGTGAATATTGATTTCAAATTAATAGACACGATGTATTGATTTTTGGAACATTCGACTGACTGTGTATGGATTGTATGTCGCTTACATATTGATTTCATGATACCTACTTACATACTTGTATCTTAGGTTATATTTTTGAATATTTTGGATTACATGCATTAGTTTTGTAGGTTGATTACAAGATTTGATCGCTTATGTTTGACTACATGTGTTTATGTGTAGGTGTAGTTGAATTGACATTGCTTATGCATATTGTTGGTTGCATGTGGCAATGTGTACAATGGGGTAATGGTTTTCTTTTCATGCATGAGGTCATGGTTTGTGTAGTTGATATGGTCATGCATTGATGACTGGACTCTAGCTAGAATGATGTGTATATGGTTTTGTACTCATTTGTTATGTGTGTATATGCAATTGTTATGCATGTATGGTCTTGGTTATAATATGCATTAATAGTAGGTCAAGCATGCCTTGTGAAGTTATTGTATGCAATTTAGGTCATCACAATGCTATTGGTTGTTATGATGCTAATGAGGTAGTTGAGATAGAGCAAGGGATGCAGATCATCATAATGAGGTTGTAGCATTAGACTTTGGGATAAGAGTAGATCGTCATACAGGTAGTGTATGTTTGGCATGCAGGTTTGTAAGTTAAGGATTATTATATGCATTAGGGTTATATATACATTAGGTTTATGCACATGGATTTGATGTTATGGTTACATTCATGATAAATGTTAGATGATTGTGTAGTTATATGGACGTGTGTGAGATAGTCATGAATGATAGTAACATGTGGTTGTATGCACTGCTTTTGTTGTTTATGTTAGATAAATTGATGATTATGTTATATATTGTTGTTGACTATGTTCAAGGATAATTAGCTTGATGATTAAGTTTTATGTTGTGATGAGCATGATATATAGCTTATTATTTTTATGTGCTATTAACTTGCTCATTAGGGTTATTTCATTGAGATCCCAATGTTGTAATTTGGATTGGTCATATGTGTGATGGTTATGTTCATTGCATTGAAGATCATGATGTTATATGTATTGTGCTAACCTGGTTTGGCCTACGCAGAAGGTTATGGTTGCAATATTCAGGTATGAGGCGACATATTTGTGATATGGTGTCGTAATAATCTAGATTGATCATACATACATGATTGTTATGCATGAATGGCAAATGCTTATGAGCCTATGACGTCAACATGTTAGTTAGTTAGTTTTAGGGATATCATGTTTTATGTTTGAGTTGATATGTTGTGAAGTTGTATCATGCTAACCTAGCTTTATTGTGTAAACAAGATAGCTTGCCCTGATATAAATTAAGGCATGAGTTTTCTTATGTCGTATATTTGGTGCTTAGTTGTTTAATCATGATATCTATTTTGTGTTTGAGTGTTTGGTGCCTAGTTGATTTATTTAACATGGTATGTTTGCAAGTGGTTGAATGATTGATGAATTGCTTAATATGAGTATGTGTTCAAATGATTTTGTTTTAAGATGATTGTACTAACATGTATGTATTGAGACAATTGATATGTACTTGAATGGGGTTGATAGTTGTAGAATTATGTCTAATGACTATGGATTATGACATGATTGTTTGTGAAAGTTGATTTCAAATTGATAAATATGATTTTCTTGATATTTGGAACATGTGGTTGACAAGTGTGAGCATGATGCAGGGAGTTGCATGGCAAGAGAGATTTCCATGAAATCTTGAAGGAGGCTTTGGTTGAGTTTCCTTGGGAACCATGGGGATTGAGTCATAGTGTTTTTTGTTAGTCTTGTGCTTTTTGTCTTTTGTGGCTATTGCGTTTGATTTGCAAGTTTGATTATTTCTTGTGCATAGCTATGCCACTTTGTTTGTGGAGTCATGTTGTTATTAGTTTTATGGTCTTGTTCTTGTTTATTTCTTGTCTTTCCTTCTATGTTTTGAGTCTTGGGAATTGGTTGGGAAAGAAGAAAGTTGATGGAGATGGGAGAGAGTTGTGTGGTACCCGAAAGGTAAAGTAAGATTCAGATGAAGCTCGGTGCATGAGTGAGCGCAGCGAAAGGTAAGGCTATGACAGTCGTTTGGACTGG
The DNA here is from genome assembly GCA_000404065.3 of Pinus taeda. NCBI lineage: Eukaryota > Viridiplantae > Streptophyta > Pinopsida > Pinales > Pinaceae > Pinus > Pinus taeda. The sequence goes on from APFE030296507.1 coordinate 23,560, forward strand.
TTGGGTTCATTGTGGTGAATGGACCATGGCAGTATAAAGACATGAGAAATGTAACTAGAAAAGGTAGAGTAAATATATCTGAGGCGTCATATGCCTTGGCTATGTTGGGAACTGTTGTTCTCAATATCATGCAGGTCGTGCATGAATAAATGAAGTTCTCTTAACCTTGACCTTATGTTATCTGGTAATTTTGTTATGATCACGATTATGTTGATGTTTATATATGTATACATGTATACATGTCTGTATGTAGGTATGTCATTGTCTCACAATATCGTGATTGTTTTATGCTAAATTTTATAAAAGTATGTATGTATCCATGTATATATGTTACTACCTGACAAGGTTGTCAGGGATCATTCTTGTGGAGGAATGATTGCTTATGTAGGAGAACAACATGAAGAGGTTCTTGGTCTTATGAGGAATCAATTGGGAAGAGTATTCACGACAAATATACGAGGTCAGTATCATGTGGATATGATTTGATAGTGTATACTTGTATTATGCATATGTCTATGTTATGACGGGTAAGGTTGAAGGATACATCAACAAAGTGAAAGTAGTGTGGTCTGCAGCGTGCTAGGATAAGCATGGATGAGATACCAGAAGCAAGTTTCTTGGTAAGGACAGTGTGGTTTTGGATGTATGGTACTATTGTTGAGCATACATTGTATATGTTGTACATGTTGCATCTATGGTGTGTGCACTTGTGGTGTTGTGTATACATAACATGTTACATGTTATTTATGCAATGTTATGTATAGGATGGTACAAATAGGGTTGTGCGAATATTGCATATGGGGTGTTGTATACATGTCGTACTCTCTTCATTACTTATATGCGGCGTGTGAGAATATGGTGTTGTGTACATGTTGGATATGCAGTGCTATGTACACTTTGTGTTGCATGCATGTTGTACATATGGTGTGGTGTGCATGATTGTACAAGTGGTGTCATGTGCGTGTGGTCCTGTGTTCATATTGTACAAGGGGGGTTGTGTGCATGTGGTGCTATGTACATGTCATGCATGTGGTGCTATATACATGTCGTGCATGTGGCATTGTGTACATGTGGTATCACGTACATGTCATGCATGTGGTACTGTGTACATGTGGTATTGTGTACGCATTGTATAGTGGTGCAGTGTACATGTTGTGTTGTGTACATGATGTGTAGGTGGTGTCATGCACATGTGATGTTGTGCACATGTTGTGCAGGTGGTGCGGTGTATTGGTAGTACTATGTACATGTTATATATATGGTGTTGGTGTACATGTGGTATTGGGTTCATGTCATCCATGCTGAGTTATGGGAATGTGGTATTATGTATGTGCATCATGTAGTCATGGTATTGCAGCATGTGTACTCGTTGTGTAGTACTCTGTGTAGGTACATGCATTGGGTGGTATTTCACATCGAGTATAGATGGATGCATTGTATTGTATACACTATGTGTAGGTGTATGTGTTGTATGTCAGGTGTAGATGCATGTATTGCATGGTGTGGTATGTCGTGTGGTTGTATGTGTGATGCACATTGTGTGTCTATGTATATGGTTGAGGAGAAGGCACTAGGTGTTTGTTGAGTGTAGCAACTGATCCAGAGTGCGTACGGAATAAAGATAAAGGTAGAATCTAAGGATTGATGAAGCGATAAGTATAAACATTTTATTTCAGTTTCATTATGCATGTGATTTATGATTATGGTATATGATGATTATATGGGATTTATGATTTTGGTTTATGATGGTTCCACATGATTTTGATCTATGATGGTTGTGTTTGAGCTAACCTGATGTGATATCTTTATATATCTTGATTTGGTCAAGTATGCTAGTTTGACTTCTTATGACAGGGAGTGAACATGATTGCAAATGTACCTTATTGACGAGCTACCAATGAGGTATGATGTGAATTTATTTTAAATCTAGTGGAAGTTATGTGCTTGGTACAGGAATACATGAAATGCCCAATTGGGTGGTTGAAATTGAATACAAGAATTGGCAGCAACAACAAAGGAATTGAAACATGTAGTGTATGCTGGTAAAGCACTTTAGGAGCAGGGCCATTGTGGGACACTGGTACCCAGTAGTTTCCATTGATTTCCATGAGCATGTGACCGTATGATGTGTTCAGTCGGGTATATACCCTGGTTTTTGTATCTTTCAATGTGAGGAAGCCTTACCAAGGGATGGACTGCCCAGGATGGGGGTACTAGCGAAACTTGGAAGGTGAGTGACTGCACGGAAGGGGTGACTGGATTCCTGAGGGATTGTGCAGTAGAGAAGGGAAGGTCACAAATGGATTTGTTTTGGTCATTAGCGTTTCCAAATGGAATCAAATGCACATTGGGAGTGCGCCCTAGAACAATGAGTCGATAACTGTTCGCTGAGAGCACAAGTGGCGTGAGATTATAGTGCTAGACATTGGATGCAAATTTGAATTTGCAGTGGATTCTAGACTTCTTGGGGAGGAGTTGGATCCTAGTATTACTTTGAGGGTGGAGGTGTGAGCCTCTAGATTCCCTTATTATGGATTCACATTATTTTTGTTGGTTGAGCAAATGTACATATGTGTATATGTATATGTGGTTATTGTAAATATCGTAATGAGCTATGTTATAAAGCTCCAGTATGCGGTATGTTGTAAAGTTGTCATGATGTTTTTATTTTGAGCAAGTATTTCATTGTAAAAACTGCAATGAGCTATGTTATAAAGCTCCATGGGTAGTATGTTTTGTTTTCAGTAGTCATGTTGGTTATAGGTGTCATTAAACACCAAGGACGGTGTTCCTCTAAGGGGGAGGGTTATGTAATATTCTTGGTGAAAATTCCATGTAAAAATATATAAATACCACGGATGATGGGACACATATTCCAAGTTGAATGGTGGGCATGACGTCCTAGGGGTGTTCATTTGGTTGTTTATGGCTAAGGAATTAAAGAGGCAAAAAGGTATTTTGGCACATTTATTTATGAAAATAATGGAAATTAGGAGAAAAGGAAGGTGAAAGGTCACATTTTGCATGTGAGGAGGAAATTGAAGGA
>APFE030296507.1:29671-82323 GCA_000404065.3 Pinus taeda
TGGATCAAAGGTTGCAAGCCTATAGGGGTCTCCCAATATATACTTGACGGTACGTGGGAGCACAATCTGTACTGGCACTTACCATTTCACCGCGGAGGAATCACCCAACCACTCAACGATAAACTACCAGGTTTAAAGACGTCGGAACACGTCTCTAACCTAGACCTCTAGAATGTGAGAGTTATGTTTCAATGCGTTGTTAGGTTCATTAAATTCATTTTACGGTTTATCTTTAATTAAGTTTCAATTTTCAGTCTTACCGTATGTGGTCTCTTGAAATTTCCTAAATGCAACTATATGCGAAAATTGTATTGTTTCATTGAATGAATTCTATCTACAGAAGAGTTGAGATTTTCATACAAACAAAATGATCACAAAATTTCTAACGCAGCTAGTAACAAGAAAGGAAAATCTTTTTCTTTTCTTTTTAAAAGCAAAAATTAACACAAAATGCTAATTAATGAAAAGCAAAAAATCTTTTCGTTTTTTTCTTTTCTTTGAAAATAGTATGATGCACTCAGCAAATTTCAAGAGATATGCACTAAACAAATAATCCACACAAAGGAATCTAGAACCAGTTCTGAAACATGAAAAATGACTTATCAAAGCAAAGAAAACACCAAGACCTTCAAAGAACCATGTAATCTAAGTTTCAATGAAGTCAGGCAAGAAATAAACAAGCTAAAAGTGATTTACTTGCAGCATATAATGCAAAACTTGTACATCTACCAGAGGAATGTGGAAAACAACCAATAAACTGACTGGATCAGCAAACCATAAATTCGACAGAAGGCTCGACACGCAAAGCCACTAGGGCCAAGATATAAAATCGATAGAAAAAGGTGAACAACTGAAGGATGAAAAGAACAACCAGTCACATAACAGTCCAACAAACTTCCAGGAGGTGTAAAAGATGCAAAAAGACACAGATACAAGCTCAGAAGGCTGACAAACAAACTGATTGAGAAAATTCACAAGTCTGGCGTGACTGTCATACTGCAACTCGCGATATAAAGAGATTGTCGCGGGTTGTCTGAAAGCAATAGGTGCCAACCAGCGCAACTGTCAGAAGAAAAACTGCGCTAATCAAGTTTGCCAGGCAAAAAAAACAAAACAGGTAGTTCCAGGCTTGGTTTACAGTATCTAGAAAAGCCAGCAAGCAAGAAACAACAAGAACTTCAACCCAGAAAGCTATTCAAGCCAGTAAACAAGAGAAAAATTGACATGCAAGGCAAGGTTGAAATTGTTCAATTTGTAAACTAAACCGAAGATTGACTGAAGTGGCGTTGATCTACTTCACTACTGCATAGCAATAGTGTAAGGACTCTGGACACCACATATCTCCACAATGGTATGATATTGTCCACTTTGGGCCTAAGCCCTCATGGATTTCATTTTGGACTTACCCCAAAACGCCTCATACCAATGGAGATATTTGTCCATCCTTATATACCCATGATCCTCCCCAATTTTAGTCAATGTGGGACTTTGGTCGTATACCCAACAATCCTCCCCTCGAACAAAGGACCATCGACCCTCCCCTCAAAAGATTATCCATTCGTCCACTCTCTACCAACCAGGATTCTCCGCTCCAATGCATTGGAAGCACACACCTTACATGGAACACCACCTGCCCCGATAGCTTGCTCTATCCCAGGTCAACTCCTCTTCACCGTGTTGGGACCAGGACACGTCCATGAAGAATCCGAAGCACACCGCCTGTTTAACCGAGCTCATCCACGGATCCCATCATGATATTACCGGGGCCCACCACCTTCGTTCGACATTCCGAGGATTCATCCACTTGGCTAACTTCGGGGCATGGCCCTGATACCACTTGTAAGAACTCTGGACACCACATATCTCCACAATGGTATGATATTGTCCACTTTGGGCCTAAGCCCTCATGGATTTGCTTTTGGACTTACCCCAAAAGGCCTCATACCAATGGAGATATTTGTCCATCCTTATATACCCATGATCCTCCCCACTTCTAGTCAATGTGGGACTTTGGTCGTATACCCAACAGAGAGATATGGTGCAAGATATGAATGAAGATAGGAAGGAGAACACTATACTTCAAGAGGAGTTGATGGTCAGGAAGGAGGAGAAGCAAGAGCTTCTTGAAAAGAAGCATGAGATGGAGATTCAACTCCATGATGCAAAGGAAACCCTAGCCAAGTATGTGCACAAAAATGAGGTATGCAATTCAAGTTTCTCTTCAATTTCCTCTCAAAATGAATGTTTTGGTGCTTTTGAAAGACACACTAGAGGAATAGGGTCCAAATTATTGATGAAGATGGGTTATGAAGGTAAAGGGTCAAGCAAACATGTACAAGGCATAGTTGAGCCAATTGTTGTTGAGGAAAGGCCTAAGTATTTGGGTCTTGGTTATATACAACATGATGGAGAATGCTCCAAAGCCAAGGAGGCACATGAAGGTGTTTCGAGAAGGATGTTCATTACCTCAAGCTTGTGAAGTTTGTGTTCATGAGAAATGCAAAAGTTTTATACCTACTTTGCAAGAAGATGCTCATAAGCATGCAACTAGTGGAAATGGAAAACACGAGGACGTTGAAAGCTCTAAGGTCATTGAAACCATTGTTGGTATTCCAAAGAGAGCCACTACCTCATCAAATTCACCTCTTCAAGAAGGCGACAAAGGTGAATGTGCAAGGTATAAATTTGCCTTTAATCAAGTTTCTTTTAATTATGATAAACATGGTAAATCTTCACATAAGATTTGGAAAAAATTTACATGTTCCTTTTGTGGTTTGAATAACGATATTGTTTCAAGGTGTTGGAAGAGGATAGCCATACATAGGAAACTTTCAAAACAAAAGAGACAAAAAGCCAAAGGTCCATTAGATAATGGAAACCATGTTGAAAAGAAAATGCAATTATTTTTCACTCATTGCCATAAGCAGGGTCATCTCGTAGACAAGTGTTGGACTTTGTGTCCAACAAGTCATCCACGACATTTGAAGGTGGAGAGAGATTTTGGCAAGAATAGAAAAGAGGATTCCATAATTGATGTTGGTCAAGATGATACACATGATGAAGTGTAGCTAAAAGAAGCTCCATTGAAATGGTTTGGAAAGAGATGGTTAGATTTCTTAAACAATTAAGGCCTTGTATTTCTTTCAATAATTGGTGCAAATCTTGCCTTATTGATGCATTTCCTTGTTATTTGGATGCATTTCTTTTCTCCTAAAAGTATGTTGCATATTGCATGAGGCAAGATGTTGGAAAAGTAGAGTTATGTTTACTCACTCCGATGTAGCGAAGATGGCAATTTGCAACTACAAATTTGCATGCATGTTGCATTCTTGAACTTGCATGTTTACGCTAGGAAGGTGTTCAAAAGTGGAGTATGTTGACTAACTTTATTGTAGCAAATTTGGTCATTTCAGCTCTTTAAGTAATCATACATACCAATGGGATTCTTGCACTTGTGATTGAACTTGTGAGAGAGTTGAGAATTGTTATACATGCATGAGAGTTTGTGTGTGTGAACAGTGGAATTTTTAATAGTTTCATTGAGCTTGAACATGCTGAGTGATTGACTTGTGTTGTTGATTGCTTTGTTAACATGTATGTTGTCAACTTGAGAATGTTGATCATTTGCACATGCATGAGTGTCGGCTTGTGTGGTTGATTGATTGTTACATGTATGTTATATCGACTTGGAAGAGTTTATTTTGTCTCCAAAGATGAAAGGCAGATGTGACGAATTGTTTCATGAGAGTGTGGAATTCTTGTTGTAAATCGGCAAGTTGTTGTACATGCTTTTACTTGACTTGAAAGTCAGTTGTTTGAAGAAGCATGTTTTGTCGACTTGTGTTTAGACGATGGTTTATACACCAAGATGTAAGAGTAGATGGCAATATTAACATGATATGACATTTGTTGCTCTGAAGAAGCAAAAGGAAGAGGTCATCAAGTTATATTCTTACATGAGTGCTTTTAAAGGTTAATGGCGTTTCTTGTGACAAGATGTCACAAGATTTTGGAAGGTCCATGCTTGAGCAAGAGGCTCTTGATTAGCTTTCATTCTCAAATCATGACATGAGCAACATGTTAATATTGGAGGATGATGGAATCAAGAAGCGAAAGTGGACAAGAATGCCAAAAACAATTGTAGCCATTGTAGACCATTTGATGTGTTGACACCAAGAAGCGAAAGAGATGGCGGATGTATTCTTCCAAATGTGGAATTTGGAACCGTGGAGGTAAAAGAATGGTCATTTATTTTCTTGTTATTGCTGATATTGGAACTCATTGTTGTAGTTCACTCAAATGGGCTTAATATGGAAAAATGGTTTCCAAGGAGAAGCTTGCATCGAATGCATGTGTTGCAAAGAAGGAGCATGATTCTCAGTGGGAAGGCCATCAGTTAGCTTTCCAAGCATCGAAGGATCGCTTTGGTACAACATGGTGTTCAATCAGTAAGAAGCTAATAGGTGTTGGATTGGGTCAACAACAAAAGGAGAACATTGATTCAAGTGCCAAGCCATTTGCAAGGCAAGGCATGTTAGTGAACCCAAGTAGAATCAATTGATAGAAATTATGAAGGAGAAGAGTATTCAGTTCTCATCAGATAACCAACTTTTGTGGGTCCAAAATCCTGTTAGTGGGAAGGAGTGATTGGAATCTGGATTAGGGCCAAAAATTTGTTCAAAAATCAAAGTGCTCATAATTGCTCAAAAACTAAACGATCGCATCTGTCTCAGAAATACGATCCCAACACAACTCATCTCACTCAAAATGAAGCTCGTATGAGAAAGATAGAGACATTTGTCCACTTTGCCAAACAGAAGAATTTTGCAAAAAAAAAATTACAGTCGCTGCCCAGTAAGCAGTTCATACTACTGATGTGGCAGGGGACTGTGCAGGTCAAAATTGGGTCAACAGTCAAAGAGGACATGCCAAGTGGTGCTTTATGGTTGGTCGATAGTTTAATGTGTTGGTATTTTTTTATTAGCCGGTGGAGGGCCAATGAGAAGCTGACGTGTGGCAAGCTCGAAGGCCACCATGTGTCCCTCCCCAAGGGCCTAGCAGGTTGGTGCAGTGTAAAATGTTATTTGCCAGGTTAGCAAGAGTCGAACCCGCGACCTCGCCCACACAAGCCCCACGCTTTACCACTATGCCATCACCATATCACTTAACAAACAATGGGCGCAATTTGTATTTGAAAGGGTAACACGTGGTGGTTGGGGGAGGAGAGGGCCAATCCCCTCTGCATGTGACTGACACTTCAAAACCAAAGTCCAATGCTTAATGCTAATTGCAAGTTTAACGCGCTAAGTCAGGATTAACACTAATTAAAACATGCTTATCCCTTAATTAATCACAGATTAAGTTGGAGGCGGTTTTACTAGGCCCGATAAATTCGGCGCTGCTCTGATTTTGGCGGGGCTAACTAGAGTTTCTCCAGATTTGGTGGAGTTTTCCCAGGGAAAACTGAAGAGACCATAACTTTTGCAAAATTTGACCAATTTTGGCTCAGAAAGAGTAATTCCTAGATTATTTGGATGCTCTGAACATAATGGAATAAGTTGTAGAGGTAGAAAGGCACTTTTGTATGTGATTTTTCTACGTTGAATTTTAAGGAAGCCTAGGGCCACCAAGAGAGGAGGTCAAGCCTAGATCATCTGAAGTCCAATTGTAGAGCTTGGATAGTAATTTTTGGGATTTTTGGGTCTTTAAATCCAATGGAGAAGGTTGCAAATCCACTGGAGCACTTCAGGTGCATGTAATCAGAGAATTGACCATTAATCCAAAGAGGGCCTAGCCATTGAAGAAGGTCCAAGGAGATGTAGCCCAGAAGTGGTGAATTCCCTTATCAGCTTTGTGTTATGAGTTGTTGTGTTTTACTTCTCTATAGATTACTTACTGTATATGTGTTTTAAACGACTAATGAACCTCATAAATTGCTCATAAGAGACACTCAACACTTGAAGCATAATTCCTCACATTTTAGTTAATTTGAGACTATCCTAAACACATTTTTTTTTAATATTGATGAGGGAGATTTCATAACATTAACAAGTTTGCCTAGCATTCAGATTAGATGTACTATGCTTCAACAGTGCTAAGTACAATTGACCTCTACTTTCGACTCATCCATGATATCATAGTGAATCCCAAACTAAAGCACACTCCTGAGGTACTCTTCCTATCTTCAACAGTTCCTTCCCAATCTATGTTTGTATATCCCTGAAGTTGTACATCCCTGTTTGCAACATACTTTAATCCATAGTTTATTGTACCACACAATTACCTCAATATGTGCTTTGCTGCAATCCAATGCTCGTGTCTTGGTTCTATCTAGAACTGGCTCAAGGTGTTCCCAATAAAGCAAATGCCCATCCTGGTGTTAACCAAATACATCAACATACCAATTAGTTGTAGGTATATAGATGGATCTACCAATTTGGAGTCAAAGCCTCTTAAATTCTTCAAATTAGTCACCATAGGAGTCGTCGTGGATTTGCAATCCATCATATCGAATCTCTAAAGGATCTCTAACACATACTTCCCTTGATCGAGGAAGAATTCATCAGGTTTTTGCCATACTTCTAATCCCAACTAATAGTGAATCGACCCAATATCCTTCATGTCAAATTCAAAAGCCAATTGCTTCTTGCATTGAATGATAAGAGGCTCGACACCTATTAGAAACAAGTAATCTACATATAATAGTTAGATAATAGATGCATTATTCACAAACTTAAAGTAAAGTTTTAGATCAACTTTGCTTTTAGTAAATCCTAGTCTTGTCAGATAATTGTCTATACAAGCATACCGAGCTCTTAGAGCTTGCTTGAGTCCATACAAGGCCTTCTTCAACCTACAAACATAAGGCTCCTTTCCATATACCTCAAATCCTTGAGATTGCTCTATATACACCTCTTCCTCAATTACTCCACTAAGGAGAGCAGTCTTTAAATCCATATAGTGCAAATTCCATCCCAAAGCAACAATAAGAGAAATGATGGATCAATGGAGGTGTACGTGGAAACTAGACCAAAGGTCCCATCATAGTCTTCCCTCTCTTTCTGGGAAAATCCTCTAGAGATGAACCATGCCTTTTATTTGTCAATACTACCATATGTGGCATGTTTTATCTTATATATCCACTCAGAAGTCACTATTGAATTCACCTCAGGCCTTGGCACAATTTCCCATATGTCATTCTTAATGATCGATTGGTATTCCTCATTCATCGCTTCCTTCCACACTTGTTAATTGGTTGCTTCTTCATATGTGGAACGTTCTTCACCAATGATATTTGTCATGAGAGTTGCATAGTTGGAGAACATTTTAGGTTTCTTTACTTCTCTAGATGTGCCATCAAGATTTGCATGTCCTTCTGCTTCTTCTAATGTGGATCTAAGCCATGTTGGTCTCTTCTTTATCTCTAGAACTATCACTAGTTTTGCTGGATTTTGAGGCCCTTCTTGCCTTTCAGTACATTTTGTAGAACTTGAGTGCTCTTCTCTCGAGTCTTCCTGCGTTGCTTCTTCCAAGGAATCTAGACCTCCAATATGCCACTTTTTCATCGAAGGTGACATCTTAGTTAACCTCAATTCGTCGTTGCTCTTAAATGTAAACTATATAGGATTTTGAAGATTCATTGTATCGAACAAATATGCCTTTCTTTCTTGAAGGATCAAGCTTGTTCCTCTTATCCTTGGGAACATGAATATATACAAGACAACCAAATATTCTCATATGCCCAACCTCTGGCTTCCTTTTGGAGAAGACTTCCTCAAGAGTCATACCTTCTAGAAAACTACGAGGAATTTGATTTTGAATGTACACATTTGTTTGTGATGCTTCACCCCATAAGAAAAATGGAAAGTCCAAATCATGCATCATGGCCTTGATAGGTTCTTCAACGGATATGTTATTTCGTTCTACTACACCATTTCGTTATGGATTATAGAGAAAAATTAACTCCCTCTTAATCCTAGTCTACTCGCAGAAAGCAACAAGCTCCTTTGAGGTGTATTCTCGTCCATTGTCAGATCTCAATATCTTGATCTTTTTACTTGTAAAGTTTTCTACTTCAACTTTGAATTAATGGAACTTTTCAAGTACTTCATCTTTCATCTTCAAGAGATATATCCACTTGTTACGGGATATTCATCAATAAATGTCACATAGTACAACGAATCACCAAGTGATTTTATGGGCATTGGACCATATACATCGGAATGAACCAAGTCCAAAGCTTCCTTATATTTGTTGTAATTGTTTGGAAATGGTTTCTTTATGTTCTTCCCAAGAGCACATACTTTGCATACACGATCATTCTTTACCTGTAGTTCAAGAACTCCTGACATTGTTTCATTTAATTCAGGAAATGCTCTAAAATGAAGATGTCCATACCATCGATGCCATAGCTAACTTAGATATATTTCATCATGTACTAACGCTTGGTCTGGTTGACTCACAAGTCTATACAATCTTTTATCACAAATCACAATAACCCTAACATTATCTATACTAGAGCTCTTTGACCAAACAAGTAATTTTCCATCCACAAAAGCAACCCTATCTCCTTTATCTTCTAAACAAGAAACAAAGACAAGATTATTTTTTTAAACCTTGTACGTATAGGACATTGTTGAGATGTACATGGTTACCAGATTCTAGCTCTATTGATGCCTTTATAACTCCTTTGACTGCATAGTTGTTATTGTCTCCCAATTCAACCCTTTGAGACAACTTTTTCTCTATCATGCTTCAAGTATTCCCATGCTTTTCGGTTATGTCTCTTGATGCTCCACTGTCTACCAACCACATGTTATCATCATCTTTAAAGGAACCTATCAAAGTGGAATACTAGAAGAAGTATTTTTCACCTTTGTTCTTCTTTGGCTTTTCATATTCTTCAATTTTTGTTGTGGAAGCATGTTGTTTCCCTTTACTTTTCTTATTAGCCATGTTATGACAATTTGTCTTGAAATGTTCACATTCTTAACAACCATAACATTGTATCTTTGATAAGTTTTTCTTCTTCTTAGAGGAAGAGCATCCCTTATTGTGTTGAGGTCCAAACTTCTTCTTTCCCTTGTTCTTGAAGCGAACTGCAGGGGCTTGAACTTCTTCATCTTGATGATCTCTGGTCATCAATCTTGCTTCTTCTTGAGCACATGATTTCCATAATTGCTCAAATGAAGGAGCTTCTTTCCAATTGCTTATGCTTGCTACAAATGCATCCCATGGTCTAGGAAGACCATTGAGTTGTGTAGTCACAAGTTCTTGATCGGGAATAAATTCTCCAATAGCTGAAATTTGATCTTTGATCTGAAAAATCCTTACGAAGTATAAAGCCACAGTGTCATCATTAGTCATATTTGTATTAGGGAGCTCATTCTTCAAACTTGTGGACTGACCAACATTCTTGATAGTGTATAAATTTGTTAGGGCATCATATATATTCTTAGAGGTACCGTGCTTTGCAGTGTAGGGAATGAGATGATCTCTAATGGAATCCACCATTAGACTGATGGAAATAATATAATTCTCCTTGAATTTCTCTTTTCCAGATGCATCGGTCGGGTCAATAGTCTTTCCTATCACAATACCCAACATTTTATTTTTAGCAAGAATAAGATCTATTCTGACTTTCCAAGATCTTAATTTTGATATTCCCTTTAGTTTGTTTTCAAATTCATGGAGGAAGCCATATATTCCAATGTATAAGAAGGAATTTAATAAAATTATCTCTCTAGGGTTTTTGCAAAAGTGATCTCAATGTACCTTCCTTTCATCACCAAAGTTCTGATACCATGTTGATTTTCTAGTGCAATTAAGTTAGCACAATATTTATGAAATTATGATATTTAGTTTTGACGTAGATCTTCTTTTAATTTATTTCAATATATCATTCAGAAATTATACTTCAAAAATTCAACAATAAAGAACAATAAATTAGTTGGGATCATGATGCAAAAAAAGAGAGACACGATTTACCCTGGGAAAACCCACTATGGGGAAAAACCCAACAACCTTTTCACTAGAGAAATTCTTCTTGTTCAATAAGAGACACACCTATACTTATGGTCAAACCTAGCCTTCTCCTCCAAGTCAAGTCACCCAAACTGATCCTACACTTCGTTATGCCTGCCTGACCCATAAATTTTACCCTACCAGGAATTGTCTAGTAGCCCAGAATTTCGACCCCCAGTAACTGCCCAGTAACCTAGAAAATTTCAGCCCCCCAGCGATAGAATGCCTAGAAACAATACAAATCATAGAGAGACTTATATCCACATGTGTGAGTTGATGAGAAAAGAGAGAGATAAACTCAACTTTCTTTTTTTGTCCTTCTTCATCCTTCTTGATCTCCTTTGCTTGCCTATAAGTTGTCTTGAGTGAGAAATGTGAATTGCCAAAATGAGGAGTTCGAGCTACATTTATATAGTAGTTTGTGTAGGGTGAATGGACGTGTCTCTTGGCTAGGACCGACTTCAATTGGAGGGAAGCCGACTTGTCACTTTTGGAGCAAAAAAAAAAATAAATAAAAAATTTCAATTTACATATTTTAAAAGTCACAATGGGACTTTGACTCAAGATAAATTTTCCTTTGACTCAAGAATTTATAAATATGTTTTACAATGATAAATACAATTACATCAAGTTATCAAAAGTACATTATGAAGACTGGCCATAGTTACAAATTCAACAACACATGGAATGTGAAAAGTCACTAGAAAGCCCTAAAGTCGTGTAGAAGCTCAATGTCACATAGAAGTTCAAAAGTCACATGGGAAGCCCAAGAGTCACGAGGGAGGTAGAGAGTCACCTCATTTGTTATAAATACACCCTCATAGCTCAAGCAAAGGACTTTTCACGTTGGCTTCTCAAGTTAGGCATACGAGAGAAGATCATCCTTTTGAGGAGAAAGTGGTGGCTTAACATTCCACTATTAGAGGCAGTGATGTATCATTGTAATGGGGTATCTTGGGACTTTCACTTAATGATTTGAAGCTCTTAGAGCTGGCGCACTTTCATGCATATGCCATGAATGATTGTAAGACTATTCTTTGATTATTTCCAGTGTACATTTATGTTTCTAGATTTTAATGAAAATTACTATTTCTTTGGCTTTTGTATGCATCTTTGAATTGTGCGTCTCTTGCTTTCATGAACATTATTTCTTTGTGAACTATTTCACAATACAATTAATGATTCTTTTAGATATATGTGTCTGTTTCTATTAGGATAATACTATTACTTTTCTTCTAAAGACTCACTTTCTCTTCCCTTCCATAAAATAACCTTTATGCACTTTGCAATTGAATACTTCACAAGGCTGAATTGCTTACTGATCTCAAAAGTATATGCGTACTTTCTTATGTTGTGTATTACAGCCAAGGAAAATCATGAACAATATGGAAGCCAAGCCTATTCCCCAGATGGGGCTCCTACTCCAAATGGTGTGAGGTCTAATTGGGACTTCATATCGGGGATACCCCTTATATATTGGCAGTGTCTAGTACCTTCAACTTTATGGCGCTAGAAGGAGGGAAGCCTTTTTATGGCTGGTAATTCACCACATCCACATAAACAACCTTCTATTCAAGGTAGCAATTGTTCGAGTCCAACTCCAACTCATATATATGAGAAAGGAGAGTCATCTCACCAAGGTCCGGGTTGTGCCTATGAAGTCATTTACGAGCAACTCCAGACAATTTGACCTATTATTCGTCAATTTGATAGAGCTCTTGGATTACTTCCTGTCACATCCATTCTTCCTTGTAAGCAATCAAAGAAAGAGACAATCAGTCGTGGTGTGTTAGTTTCTTCATTGGAGGAATTGGTTACTGCAACCCTTGAAGATTTAGCTAACTCTTTTGAAGAATATCTTCATTAAGGGGACACTCCACCACCTACTGGGGAAAATTTGGAGGGAGACAGGGAGGATTTTCACTTTTCTGATTACAAACAACCGAGGGATAATGAACAACTAAACGATAACAAAAATTTGAACAATGAAGTAGAAGACTCTTTAGAATTGGAGGCTGAAGAGGAGGAAAATGAAGACATGGTTGATGACCAATTGGATTGGATGGCCCAAGGGCCTCTTACTCTTTTGGGAAACCTTCATCACTTACCAAAGCACCCAGAAAAGTCACTTACAAAGTATGATCCATAAAAGAAAGCCAAGGTTGAAGATCACATTAATGACTTCTACTTACACCTAAGGATGTTATAGGTAAGTTTTGATGATGTTGCTTGTAGATTATTTATGTATACTCTTGAGGGTACAAAATTAGTTTGGTACCATAAATTCAATCCATAATTGGAGGGAGTTTAAACAATTGTTCTTATAAAAGTTTGTTGATGACAAAATTCCTGTTGTGTTACTTAAAGAACTTAGAAAGATTAAGATGGGGGATAAAGAAAAGGTTAAGGATTTGTATGAAATATTTACACATATTTTGAACAATTTCCCCACTGGGGTGCAACCTCGTGATTCAATCACTAAGGAATATTATGTTACAGCCTCACCCACTAACATTTCCATTTTTGTGAAACGAGTTGCGAAGGAAACTTTGGATCTTAATTTTTCAGAAGTAATTGTTGTTAAAAAGGACTTAAGGTCTGTTGGAGTCATTTTTGATCAAGAAGATTCAAAGGGTTTTAAGAACATTAGAAAAAAGTCTTAAACCTTTTCCGCAAAAACTAAAGAGAAAATAATTTTGACATGGAAAGCTTGACTAAGTCCTTGAAGTTGTTAACCAACAAAGTATCTGAACCCAAAAGGAAGTCAAGTTAGGCTTCTACTAATAATAAGTCCTTTATGTTGCAATTTCAGAAGAACATTAATCAATTGAACAAGTTTGCACAAAGCTCTACTATTGTATTTAATGTTGAAAACCTGGGCATGGATAATTATTGTGCCTTTCATCAAGAAGCACATTCTAAGAAAGCATGCTCGCAATGGAAACATAACATGAATGCTCTGGTTGCCAATGTCATAAAAATTTTGTCAGCAGAAGAGCATTTAGAATAGACTCAAGAGACTAATGAACCAACCTCGACAGAGGAAAACACAAGTGTTGGTGATTCAATTTTCACAATTGACTTATTCTGAATAATGATCGACAAGGTGCTAGTGAATGCCCAGTGGGTGAAGCTCCAATTCAACAACATACTAAGCAATATAATTTGAGGAGCAAAGGTGCCTAAGCAAGATGGGAAGAAACAACTGTTGAGATTTTTTTACCACCAAGCAATCCTGCTCAAAGCTCGTAGACCAAATCCAAAAGCACTCAACCTCAAAAAAATGCTTTTGGAAATAATAAGAACAAGTTTGTCACTCCAGAGGTATCTAACAAAGTTTCACCACCTACCACTTTAGCACACCCAACCAAGGACGAATACATTGAGTATAACATCATCGAGAATATGATGAAGGCTCGTATTGATATCTCCATTTATGAGTTAGCAAAATTGGCAGGTCAACATGAGTTGATCATATAAGAATTTACATCTAAACCTCTGTCAAGTAAGACACTTCCTGATTCCCAAGCCTCGTTCGATAAGTCTCCCACTATTTTTGAATCATTAGTTAACGTTGCTAATGTAAATTCCAGATCTACTTGCCCCCCTTTTCTTTTAACTTTTGAAATTTTCAATTATAATGTCCATAATTTCCTTGTTGATTATGGTGCATTTGTGAATGTTATGCTTTTATTTGTTGCAAAGAAAATTAATGCGAAATGGGAAAAGACTGAAACTAGAATCATACAATTAGATAGATCTCTAGTGCAAGCAATTGGTAAACTAAAATATGTTATAATTAGTTTATCTTTTGAACATAAAGTTCACAAATGTATTGATATTGTCACTATGGTCATTCATGAAGCTTATGGATTGCTTTTAAGTAGAGATTGGTCTAGAAAGTTGCAAGGATACTTTGCTACTGACTGGTTGCATTTGTGGCTTCCCTATAAGGGCAAGAATATTCATATTCGAGTTAAAAGTGAACCTTTTTGAATGATACCTTTATGGCACTTGAGGCACATAACAAGTTGTTAGCTTTGCACAAGCCATCTTCGTAAATTGCTTTTTAGAAGTTGATCATGGATGTTATCTTGCGCAGCCATCTGCTTTACCACCAGATACATAGTTGGAACTCCTTCCTTGCAATCTAATGAAAATGTGTAGGCCAAAAGGCGAATTGGATGCCAAAATGCAATGAAAAAAATTCTGGTTGTAGGCGCTACAAAATGATTTAGTAGTGCTCTTTTAAAATCATGTAGGCACTACAAAATGATTTCCTAACGCCTTCAAAAAACTTTGTTTTCAGACTTTTGGGAAGGTGAAGTGACTTGCCCTCTTCAACTCGACTGTCCACGGTCTTGGCACATCTCCCAACTCAGGGTGTTCTCTTCTCGCATCTCCTCGTCAATGGTTACACTCTCTCTCACCAATTGTCTGCGTTCCAACCAAAATGGGTGTGTCACATTGCTTGCAAAAAAACAGGGGCGTTGTGTGATAGTTGAAGGTTACAATAAATGAAACACACATAGATAACCACAACTCCAATTCTAATTATGACAAGCATGTAACATCACAGAGATGGTCACAACAAATTCTGAAATGTAAATAAATGCACACTCAGTTCGATTGGAACCAGAAGGGGAGAAACACACATAATTATGAATAATACACAATTGCATAATTTTTCTTTCATTCACCTCAACATACATGCTTGAAGGCAGGAGAAGAGAGACCCTCCTCCCCATTCAACGCCTCTTTTATTCACAACTTAAGAAAATCGTTTCTCCTTCCCTCCAAATGAAGGAAGTCGAAAAGACATTAGTGAGCTGGAAAATAATTCCCAAACTCTAACTCTTCAACTTACTCCAATTCTACATTTACGATAAGTATTTAGACTTCTAACAAAAATATAACAAAAGCAATTTGTTAGCTTAACATGTGGCCAGTCCACTACATTGTCAAGGTCTGCTCCATTTCTTCATCTCGAGCTTGGTCTAATGCTTCTGCATCAGACTCCCCAAGAAGGAAACATCATGAGCTCCTGCTCATAAGGTCATCTACACAACAACCTGCCTTTTATAGAGCTGCAATGCTCATCCATGTAGAATCCTCCATCGGGCGGTCCTTCCACTTCACAAAAAATTCTAGATACTCCTTTCACTGGTGTGCTTTGCAACTCTGGTGTTCAAGATTCTCTTAGCCTCTAGATCCTCTGTCATAAACATCTACTTAATCCAACTATGTTCACTAACTTCTCCACTACTCTCGTTTGATGTAGGTGCACCTTCATCGACAACTTGATAGGGGTACAAATCAACCACATTGAAAATTGGTAAGATACCTATGCCTATAGGTAACTCCAATTCATAAGCATTTGTAGAAAATTTTCTGAGTCTCTTGCTATATTCCATAATCATAAATTTTATATTTAATAGCATTAAACTCCATTATTAATTAACACAATATTAAAAACAAAAGGTTTTAGGTTAACTTTACATAAATTTAATTTCTTGTAACATCAAATTTATAACTAATAATAATTTCATTTTAAAATCACAATTGATCTAATCTTAATGACCTATAATCATCATAAATTTTATATTTAATAACATTCAACTCCATTATTAATTAACATAATATTACAAAAGGTATTAGTTTAATTTCACATAAGTTTAATTTCTTATAACATCAAATTTTTAAATTTAATTTTAAAGTCACATTTTTTTTAAAGCTTTGGTAGGACTACATCTTTATAAATCCTTATAGGACCATCATGATAAACCCTTTGTTTGTAAAGCTATTTGGAAGCATGCTAGAAAACACAATTAACAAGTGAGCAGAAGAAAGAGATAAGCGTGCTAAAGGGAAAACAAGTTTTAGACCTAAACATTCCACAATTGATCATTGCATAACTTTAAGGCACATCATTGAAAAAGTTTGGGAGAAAAAAGAAGAAGTCTTTTGTTGCTTTGTTGATTTCAGAAAAGCGTTTGACTCCGTTCTGAGGGATAAGCTTTGACAGAGAATGGAGGAACTTAGGGTTCCTAAACATTTGAGAGCAGCTGTGCATAGGCTGTATGAAGATGTGAAGGCAAAATTAGAATTTCAGTAGACATTTCTGAAAGTTTTAGAAGCGATATTGGGGTCAAGAAAGGTTGCCCACTATCTCCTACCCTTTTTGGTTTATATATCAACAAGCTTGAGGAGTGGTTAAATTCGCAAGGGGGTGATGGTATCTATTTGTGCAAGTTTGTTATAAGGCTTCTTTTGTATGCAGATGACCTTATTTTGATTGCTAAGTCGGCTCTTGGTTTGCAAGAGCACCTACTATCCCTTGAGCATTTTGGTAGAAATGTGGGGATGCAAGTCAATATCAGCAAAATGAAAGTAGTGATCTTCTCTAAGAAAAGAAAACATAACCAACATAAGTTCTACTTTAAAGGCAACATTCTGAAAGAAGTTGCGGATTACAAATATCCCAAGATTGACTTCAACAAAAATCTAAGCTGGAAAGGTTGTAGAAAGAAAAGAACTTTGGGGTGTTGGAAAGCATTTTATGCTTTTCAAAATAGGTGTAGAGAGGCAGAGTTATGGCACTGGAAGACCACTCAAAATCATTTTGGGCTTCTAGTGATTCCGGTGATTCTCTATGGTTGTGAACTGTGGGCTAGCAGTACCTCTGACATGCAGTGGAAACAAATTGAGAAAATTCAGAACCGTTTGATTACAAACAAATTTAAGATTAAAAGTGCAGTGCCTTATGATATCTTGTTAAGTGAAACAAGGACTGCGCCTATTGAAGCAATTGCTATGGTGCGAGTCATAAGGTATTTGAAAAAAATTGAGCAAATGGAAGAGGGTAGATGGCCTAAGGTTGTCTTTAATAATAGATTGTGCAAGAGCAAAAAAACTTGGGTGCAACAAAATAACAAATGGTTTAGTAAATGGGGTATTTGCTTGAACGCGTGTCCCAAAACAACAAAGAGATAAAAGCTTTTGTTATGGAAAAGTTCCACAAACGTACTTGGGATAAGGAGCTAGGAAGAAAGAAAAATTACTATATTGAAGTGTTTAATCCCACTCATAATCATCAACCAAAAGCATACATAGAGGCCAATATTTATTGGAGAGCCAAAATTCTTATTGTTCAGTTAACGACTAATTCTCATCAATTTCATTGTGAAAAATGGCGCTGGAAAATGCTAAAGGAAGTGTGGGAGGAAAGGGTGTGCATTTTTTGTTCTTTCAGAAAAGTGGAAACAGAAAAACATTTCATTTTACAATGTGAGGCCTTCAAAGACAACATGGAAAGTTATGCAGATATGCTGTCAGCTATCTCTTGGGATAATCTATTTAGCGAGGGGTTTGTCGAGAAGCTAGGAGCATTTATTGTGAAGCTTCATAGAAAAAGGGCATAATACATCAAGCAGATGAAGAAGCAATCTATCCCATAGGCTATCTTCAGCCTTGTGGACGTTAAAATAATTTATTTCTTTCTTCTTTCATGTCCAACTTCTCATCCAATCGGGGGGATAGCACAAAATTTGAACCTAAGACTTCCGGTTGGGTGAGACTTCATTTCAACTGCCATTGACAATTAAGCTACCCCAATCATACAACTTTAAAGTCACAATTAATCTAATCTTATTTACAAAATAAGAACTTAATCTTATTTTTGAACTAGACTTCTATAATTCATAATGATTAATAAAAACTCTTTCTGAATAATTACATAATTTTTTTTCTTAAGTCAACGTTTAGAACCCTCTACTAAGCTTCATCAACATTACAAAAGTTTATGAATACACTTATTCTATTCCCTCTTAATTTAAAATTATTATTATTATTATTATCCAATTTTAAGGTCGCGGCCAAGCCAGATACCAAATTGGTGTATAAGGCCCCTTGTTTGTAGGGTAGGTGACCCACTTCCATGCGGAGCGATTTGACTACTAAGTCTACAAAGACATACATGCATACATACTCTACCCATGTAGTTTTGAACTTATGATCTTTTAAAAAAAGACATGATTTTAACTATAAAACCCACTAAAAACACAAAATGGTAAAAAAAAAAAAACACAAATGCTTAAAATAAAAGAAATGAAAAATAAATATTAAAAAATATCATCTACTTAAAATATTAGAAATAAAAAATAAAATCGTAAAATAACTGTTGATATTTATTTATTAATATTTTTTTTGGGTTAACATAGAAGAGGGACAAAACCTTTTGACATTCAATGAGATTGGATTACCATGTGACATAGCTTGGGCGGGTTTGTGCTTCGTTTAGGCTTCTTCGTGGTTTCGCAGTCGCTGCGGCATATTTCGTTGCCTGAACCTTTTTCAGGAAGAACGATATTAAACCACGGAGAAATTTTAGTAACTTGCCTGCAGAAGAGCCCATAGTTGTGTCTTTCGTTAAAAAAAAGCATAGATATAGACTTCCGTGGACTGGTTCTTTGTGACTTCTTGGTCTGGTTCTGGATATGGTTGGGGAGTGACTATTGCTTGAATTTCACTATTGGCAATTTGAAAGAGATAACTCGTTGAAGTGAGAAATCTAGTTTCATTATGGTTTAGTTTCCTTCTTGATATTTATCGGAAAAACAAATTTTATTTTATTTTTTTTCCTTCACAAAATAACAAATGTGTGTGTTGAAACGCATGTATGTGCAGGGCTGTGGTCCTTGGTTAATGCGATTGTCAAGGGAGGGAGTTA
Source organism: Pinus taeda (assembly GCA_000404065.3). Lineage (NCBI taxonomy): Eukaryota > Viridiplantae > Streptophyta > Pinopsida > Pinales > Pinaceae > Pinus > Pinus taeda. Next base: position 48,423 of record APFE030296507.1, read on the forward strand.
AGAGGTTTCTGTTTGCATAGGTGTCTTCTTCCTTCGAGGTAAATGGTGTTCATGTTCGCTTTTGGCATTGTATTAATTTCCGCTTTCCATTGAGAATTTAGTCCTTCTTTGTCGATTTGGAATAGCAGTTTTTTTTTGGTCCAGAAAAAGGGTGTTGTTCAAATTTTTTTTGTTAGTGCCTAATATGCATCTGTGTATGGATATTCCTGACGGACTAGAGGAAGACTGAAAACCCCTTGATATATAGTGAGGCCAAAAACACGAGAGATGTAGAGAGGCAAAAAAATGTAAACCCTAATCGACGCGAAAAGATACAAGTCGCGGAAGTAATGAGGGGTTCTTTGGTTAATATAGCATTCAGAACAATGGTTTTCTTACATGGCTTCAGAGACCTCGTGACCAACACTTGGAATTTGGATGTCCATGTTTACTTTTGACCTTGTATTCATACGTGTTTTGTAGTAAGATTTAGCTTTTTTTGGCTGGATTTATATTACAATTTTTGCTGTCAATCATGTCGGTTTCTGTTCCAATTATTTTGTTGGTAGCATGTTTATGGATAGTATTTTGGGGGCTTATACAGCGCTCTCATTGAACAACTCTGCTTTGAATTTTCCATCCAGTTGGTCTGATATTCTTGTTCTATTAGTTAGCTGCTTATTTACCTTTTCGTGAAGATTTAGATTAACATGTTTCTAAAAAGGGAAAAGGACTTGTTTAATAATTTCCAGTTAGCATTTTTGCAAATGGAGATAGTCTTGATGGCTTATAGCAATTAGATGCTTGCTGCAATAGCATCTTTGGCCAAAGTACTTAGGGTTTTAGAAACTTCTGCTGCTAGCAACTCTTTGATGCATTCCAAAATATCGCTTTTGCGGCAATATTTGTGCTGAATAAATGTTAAAATAAGCCTTTGATGCTACAATAGTATGCATTGCCAAAATCCTTAGGGTGATCGAAACTTTTGTTGTTAGTAGTCCTCCGACATCTTTAAAATATGTCTGTCAAAACAATTTGTGTGTTCAATAATCATTAAATTAATCATTTCAGCCTATTGTTCTTTACCCTTACGGATTGTCCATGGTCGCTGAGGTTATTCTATTAATGGGTGCTTCGCAGTGAGAGTTTAGTTCTTCGAAAATATAGGTTCACAGTTTCATTGTTAAAAATTGCACTTGTTCTTTGATTGTTTTTTCATCGTTAGCATCTCTTTAGATATTGATAGTCCAAATGAATTAGGGACAGCCAGAACTGTGTTTCAATAATATGTGTAGCAAAAATGCTTAGGCTTTGGGGGACTTTGCATCCTAGCAGTGCTTTGGTTCTTCGAGAAAAATAATTGCATTTATAACAGTAGTTTTTTTTGGATGGTTTCGTAGTCTCTGTAGCCAGCAGTTGGAATTTTTAAGTCCATGTTTGCTTTTGTCATTGTAGTGATAGGTGCTGTGCAATAAGATTCTAATGATTCTTTGCATGAATTTGATTGCTGCCTTTGCTGTAAAAATATGTATGTGTGCTTGTTCCTATTATGTCTATAGATAGGCTTTTGGGTGCTTTGCTAGGACTTTTTGTTTGTGCTCAGAATCTTTGATTAAATGCGTTTAGCGTTTTCATTAAGTGCTCTTAAATACTCGCCATTTAATAATTTTGAGCTAGCATTTGTACAAATATAACTAGTCTTTATAGCTCAGGCTGAGTAGGTACTTGCTACAATAGTGTCTCTCGCAAAAATACTTGGGATTTTAGAAACCTTTGCTGCGGGATGATCTTTGTTTCCTTCAACAAAAGTGTCATTTGAAATAATATGTGTTCAATATTTATCACAAATAAGTGGGAAAGTGATTTCATGGCGATATACCTATTATGGTGAGAGGATGGACACCCAATTACCAGGGCATGGATTGGAGATACCGACCAATATGAAGGGCAATCTGCATTGGATGGGCCTGACTAGCAGCGAGTGTGGAAGAAGCAATGTTATTGGAATTGGTCGATCCGATCTGTTTTAAGTTTTAACTTTTGGGGCAAAACCGGTTCGAATTGGAAAAGACCAGTTTGGTACCAAACTGGTCGATTTCATCATTGAACTGGCTGGTTTGGTACCGAACCAATCCAGAGCCTGGCTCCATTGGTTCACAAGGCCTGTTGCCGCACGTTACTCTAAGCAAAGGCATCAAAGATTGTGAAGGTTGTTGAGCCACTGGTTAAGGTGTTGCTGTTGTTGGATGGGGAAAGATTGGCTATGGGCTTCATTTATGAGGCTATGGATCAAGCAAAGGAGCAAATAAAGAGGGCATACAAGGATAAAGTGGCTAAGTATGGGCCCACTTGGGCAATTATTGATGAAAGATGGAACAATCAACTCCATCGCCCTATACAGGCAGCTGGTATTTTTTGAACCCACGATATCATTATAAAGCCCAGTTGACAGGAGTTTTGAGTGGGAAGGTTAGAGATAGATTGATTGACTGCATTGGTCACATGATCCCATTGGAGTGTGATCAACTGGAGATAGACCGACAGATTGCAACTTTTAACAAAGCCACAAGTACCTTTGGGAAGAACCTAACAAAGATTGCAAGGTAAGTAGATGAGCCAGGTAAACAAAAATTTCAATTTTCAAATTCTTAATACTTATTTTGTTAAATCGTTTATAATTTGAAAGTTGGATATAATTTGTAATTTTGTTGAGCTAACTCATTACACTACTATGTTTTTTGCAGCACAATGGTGGGAGGCTTTTGGTAGCCATTGTCCTCAATTGCAGAAGTTTGCAATTCATATTTTGATTCAGACTTGATTCTAATGTGTTGGAGCCTTATTGCTTCCCGTTGTACCATATCCCCGATAAAGTGGTACCTGATATCAATGGGCTTGGAGCGGTTGTGGAACTTAGGATTCTCTAATAGGCGAGTCCCACACTAGTTGTTGCAGAAGATCACAATGGTATCCAACAGGTGCTTAAATAACTCACTGAAGAGCTTCCTTAACCAAACAACTTCGCAACAGGCCTTACTCGCAACAATGTATTCGGCCTCGACGGTGCTTAGTGCAATTGATTTTCGCTTCTTGCTCATCCAAGATATAAAAGTAGACCCCAAAGAGAAGCAACACCCAGGCATGCTCTTACGATCCACAACATCGCCTGCCCAGTTAGCATCAGAATATCCATGTAGCCTCAAATTTCCAGCAGTGTATCTCAGTCCATAGTGGATTGTGCCCCGGAGATATCTCGAGATTCTTAGCAACAATCCGATGAATGTGATGAGGCTTGACCATATATTGACTCAACATATTCACAATGAAGCATATGTTAGGACGAGAGTTGACCAGGAACATCAGGGCTCCCACGAGGTGATGATACTTGTTACGGTTTGCTAATTTGGGCCTAGCATCATTTCTACATAGCTTCTTAAAGTTGAGTTCCATCGGAGTCGTCACGAACTTGCAATCCACCATCTCGCATCTCTCAAGTAGCTTCACAATGTATTTTCCTTGAGAAAGGAAAATTTCACCTAGCTTTGCCATACCTCTAGTCCTGGGAAATAATGCATCAATCCTAGGTCCTTTATCTTGAACTCGGAAGCCAACTCCCTCTTGCTTTGATGAATGAGAGGGTCATCACCTGTTAGAAGGAGATCATCCACATAAAGGACCAAAATGAGAGGTTTGTCCTTTTCAAACTTGAAGTATAGGTTCGGGTCAGTATCACTCCTTGTAAATCCCAACTTCATAAGATAGCTATCGATCTCCTCATACCAAGCCCTAGGGGCTTGCTTCAACCCATAAAGGGCTTTCTTCAACCTGCATACATGTGTCTCATGATCTTGAACCTCGAACTCTTCGGGTTGTTCCACATAGATTTCCTCCTTAAGCAAACCATGCAAGAAGTCAATTTTGACATCCATCTGGTGTAGGTTCCATCCTTGCGAAGCAGCAAGGGCTATAATCGAACTGATGGTGGTGTATTGGGCAACTGGTGCAAATATCTCATCATAGTCTACTCTTTCCTTTTGAGAGAAGCCTCGAGCTACAAATCTGGCCTTGAACTTTTCAACACTTCCATCAACTCCATGTTTGAACTTGTAGAGCCATTTAGAAGTGACCACAGACTTGTCCTTGGGTCTAGAAACCACGTCCCAGACATCATTCTTCATGATCGACTCATACTCGTCGTTCATCACATCCTTCCAAACTTGTTGCTTTATAGCTTCTTCGAATGTGCAAGGCTCAGATTGTACATTGGTACTCATGGCAGCTAAGTACCCTTGGTACCTATTCGACTTCTTGCTTTCACGAATTCCCTCTCGGTACAATATGTTTCTCAGCATCTTCAAGAATATCTTTAAGCCACAAAGGTCTTTTTCTTGAAGTAGAGGGCTCACTAGGAGGTGGATCAATGGGATCCATTGGACCTTCCACATCGGGCATCAGTTCATCATATAGAGGTTCATCCTGCTTTTCTGCATCAACATCATCATTGTCCTTCCTGGGGATAGAAAGATCTTGGATCTTTTTAAGAGCAAAATCTTCATCAAAAGTGACATCAAGACTTAATTCCACTTCCCCTTGACCAAGCACATAGATTCTATATGCCTTTGAAGTTTCACTGTAGCCCACAAACATTCCTTTCTTCCTAGATGCATCTAGTTTGTTCCTTTTCTCTTTCGATTCATGAAAATATACGGGACAACCAAAATTTTTAAAATGAGAAACATCAGGTTTCTTACCAGTGAAAACTTCTTCGGGTGTCTTGAAGTCCAAAGCTTAATGTGGACATCTGTTTTGGACATACACAACAGTGTTGGCAACTTCTCCCCATAAGAACTTCAGAAGACCTTGATCATATAACATAGCACAAGTGGCTTCTATGATAGTACGATTCTTCCTTTTGGCAACACCATTTTGTTTAGGAGTATATGCAGTAGTGGTCTCCCGCTTAATGCCAACTTCTATACAATAATCTTTGAATTCATTTGACTCATATTCGGTCCCATTATCCCTCAATATTTTGATCTTCTTCCCTGTTTGATTCTTGACCAAGACTTTGAAAGAGAGGAACCATTTGAATACTTCATCCTTCTTCTTTAAGAAATAGGTTCATGTTTTGGGAGAGAAGGCATCCACAAAAATGACATAGTGCAAACATCCACCCAAAGATGTAACGGGAAACATACCTGATAAATCAGAATGGACCAATTGAAGAATATTGATGGTTTGAGTTTCACTTGAGGGGAATGGTCCCCTTGTATATTTTCCAGCTTCACATCTTTGACAAACACTTTCATGATTTAAGTTGAATTCGGGCATACTTGTGACCATCTTCCTTACATTAGGTAAGGCTTTGAAATGAAGGTGAGCAAATCTCTGGTGCCAAAATTGAGATTGAAGAGAAGTATCACAAGTCGTTTCTCCCAACGAACTTCCTCCAACCTGATAAAGACCGTCAACCCTGAATCCAAGAGTGAATGCATCTCTTGGGTTCCTTTTCCAAACATGAACCTTCCCATCAATAAATGTCACCTTAAAACCTTTATCTTCCATCGCAGAAATAGAAACCAAGTTCTTTTTCAGATCAGGTACATATAACACTACTTGTAAGTGGAGGGTTTGACCTTGATTTAAATGAAGAATAACAGTCCCAATTCCTTTCACGGGATAAGTGACATTATCCCCAAGTATAATGTCCATATTTGTCCTCTTTTCAACCAAGTTTGAGAGGGCTTCCATGTACCTAGTGAAGTGCCTTGAGGCACGACTATCAATCAACCAATGATCTAATGTATCTAGAGGAGAGGCGGTGGTGAGGGCAGAAATAAGATAAAATTCTTTTTGCTTTACAACATTAACTTCTTCATACCTCGAGTTTCTCGACTTCTTGGGAGGGCGACCATTTCCATTTCGAGCAACGGTAGCATTCCTCTTCCTTTGTTGTTGAACCTGTTTTTCCTTTGATTTCCATTGCGCTTGAAATTGTTGTCATTGTTGTCCTTTTTGTGAGGACACTTTAGCGAAGTGGCCAAACTTGTTACAATTGAAGCATCTTCCTTTTCTTCCTTTTTTGGATCCCGACTTGAACTCTTGTCCTTGATTCCTTGGACCAACATTGTTCCTCCTCTTAGAATGAGTGGAGAAGGAGGTAGGATTGTTTCCATTTGAGGGCTTGTCTCTTTCCATCATCCTTATTTATCTTGAGTGCATCTAGCCAATAATTCATCAAATCTTGGAATACTGTCATTGTTGAGGATGGTAGTGTTGAACACATCCCCATTCTCTTGTAAGGCCTCCAAGTGCAATAAGTGTGAGCTCCATGTCACCAATGACTTCTCCAATAGATAGGAGATCATTCTTTATCTTGATAATCCTCATGAAGTAGGATTGGATGGATTCTCCTCTATCTATCTTGATGTCTTTCAACTTGTTCTTGAGAAAGAGAACTTGATTTTCTATATTTACTTTGAACATCCCAACCAACTTGTCATACATCTCCTTAGATGTTTCTAAATCAGAAATATAGGCAACCAAAGTCTTGTGAATAGAATCAACAATAATTTTCTTAGCTTGTGCAGCTGTGGATGCATATGAAGGAGGCTTTGATATTCTTCCTTTGACATAGTCCATGGCATCATTTTCTTCCAATGTCAGATCTATGGTCATCTTCCATGCATGATAGTCGGATTTGTCCTTAAGCTTGTCCTCGTTTTTGAATAAACATGTTGTCGTCATTGGGACTAGTTCCAAGTCCTTGTCCAACATCTTGTCTTAGTGATTGCTTTGCTTCACTCTTGCTTGGGCTTTGTCTTCACCTGAGCTCTAATACCATGTTAATTTTAGATAACAATGGTATGTTCTATGCTTAACACAATTTACTTCAATGTTCCTTTAGTAGCCCAATGACAATTTCCAATTATATCTAGTAGCAATCACATTAACTTAAACACATTGATAGTAAATGCAGATAGAACATAAAAACAAGTGCAGAAGACAAGCCAAGACAAGAGGACACAAGATATGTTGGATGCTAGGGACAAACCCCAATGTGGGGAAACCCTTTGATCAAATCTTCTTATTATTCTTCAATAGTTCAACAGAGAGAGAGAGTACAAATATCAAATTAACTTACCCAAAACAATCTTGTCAAATCAACAGTCAACAACAGTGAATTGCAGCCCTAACTAGAAAGTCAACGATGGTCAAAGTAGCTCCAAAATGTCCTCCAAGTAGCTCGGTCAACAACAGAAGAATTCGACCTTCCAAGAGGGTCAAAGTCAGCCCATAAACAATTTGGTCAACCCAGTCAAACACTACTGTAATTTTTGCGATCAAAGGCCGAAGTCAAACCAGTGAAAATTGTCCCAATCACCTCGAAAATCGTGCCAATCAATGAGGCCTTCATATATCAGAATTTTGCCCTCCAGATCGAAGTCAATGCATGGTCATACAGTCCATGTCAATGTTGGTCAATGCTGCCCTGTTCCCTGAAAATTTCGGCCTCCAAAACAGTCTAGAAATTCGGCCTCTTGCCACAAGTGCGAAGAAGAGAGAGGTTTGTCCTTGAGCTATACGAATCAATCAAGAGAGGAGAGAGATGATGTGATGTGTTGAGATGATGTCCAAATGAGAGAGAGGTCACTCCTATTTATACACTTCGTTTAGGGTGAGGCGACACATCCATTGGGTTTCATGAGCCGACATTTGACTGAGGCCCACCTTGGGAATTTGTGCATGAGAAAGAATAAATTCAAAATTCCATTTCTGCTTGTCAAAGTGAGATGGTCTTTATATCAAAATTGGACCTCTTGAAAAGAGGAATCCAATGCAATCATCTCCATCATATGAACTGTCTTAAGGTGGAATTTGGCCCTAGTTGCCAATTTTAACATACGTGCAAGTAATCATAGTGTTGTTTGCTATTAGGTAAATGAGGAGAACAAATTTCTCCCATGGGTTACCCACTTTTGGTGAGTAACATGGCTTATGTGTTATAAACCTGGGAGGATGTTCATTTGGAGGGGCTTCAATGGCGAAGTGGCTAACAAAGAAGGGAAGGTAAGCAACATATTCTTTATGCTCTATTTATTGTGGTCAATGTCAAAGGTGAAGAGAAGACGATGAGGGAGGGTGATGACAAAACTTCTACAACATAGTGTAATGCCTTTATAGTGAAAGAAAAACACGAATTTTGAGTTTTTAGGTTGCTAAAGTGTGGAACAAGTGAGTTTAGTGAACAACCCAAATTCTACATCAAGGGTAGAATGGCCAAACTCTTCAACTGAGATTGACTATATGCTTAGTGTAATCCAAGTGGCCATCCAACAAGGCCATCTTAGAAATGCTCTTGGTCTTGAGAATTTTTGGGTATTGAACTTTAGATGCTTTTTTTGGTGCTTTCCCATACATTGTTAACTCCAAATACACACAAGCTCAATGAGTCGACTCAATCTTTTAATTTTCTTTCGAACAAACTAAGGAAGAGCTGAAGCAGACAAATGAGTGAAAAGTTATATTTAACAAGGATCCTCTTTTTTTGGACAACTTAGATTTGTCCATCTTAGCATTCCTACTTAGCCTTGGTTTTGTGTTAGTGTTGGGGTTCTTGCATGTTAGGGATTTTTGTACCTCTTGGGGTTTTTATTAGCAATTTTTGAAAATCTAGTTTTTGCCTTTTTTTTTCTTCGAACGAGCATAGTGGACACATCTCTTCTAGAGATAAGCTACCACCATTCTAGCTAGTGTATTGCTTTGCATATTTTAGTGTTTTTACTCATTCATTAATAGAGGTTGGCTTTCATTGTATTATTGTGCTCTTTGAGCCTAATTATTGGGCCTCAAACTAATTGAGCCTAGTGAAGATTTCCCTTAGTGACCTTAGGGACGTCCCATGGAGTCCAGGCCCTGTAGTGTCATTGTTACTTTCGCAGGTCAGCTCTATAGGATACTAGAGGTGGCTTAGACTGTTGTAGTCTCTGTGATCACAACAAAGCAATGCATGGAAGTAATTTCTCAAATTGGGATATTTGTTCTCTTCATGGCTTGGTTGGAAGGATACCAAAAGATCTTTCTGATTGCTAAGGTCTCTAAAGGGGTCTATTTACACAGCAGAAGCAAGTGGACAAGATGGCAGAAAAATCTAGAGATAATTTTTCAATAAGATTGATTTGAACTCAAGGTATCACTAGGTGCCAATCAAGCAAACTGATGTGTGGTTGGACAGGGCTTTAGTTGACTAATGCTTTAACAATGTTCTTGACAATGATGGGTGACCGTGATATCTTGCAACCATTCACTGACTAATGCTTCAACAATGTTCATGAGGGTGATGGGTGATATCTTGCAACCATTCACCAATTATTGTGGTCATATATTTGGACAATATCCTTACTTTCAGTAGAACATTGGAGGAGTATTTGAAGCACATTCACCATGTGCTTAGCACCTTGTGGCAACACAAGTTATATGCCAATTTGGAGAAGCTCTCATTTGACATGCAAAGAATTTAGTATGTGGGACAAATCATGAATCACAGTGGCATGCTTTTGGATTTTCTTGCACAATTCTGGATTTTCTTCTTTCTAGAAGGCAACAAAACATCTAGAAAAACACCGCTTTAGTCTTTCTAGTCTAGATAACAGTTTGAGGAGATGGTGTGATTCCCTTTCAATGAACTTTATTCGAAAATTTTGGTACTCAATTAAGTAATCGTTGGTCTTTCAATAATCTAGTAGTTTTTGGTCACAACCTTCATTATATGCTTCTTTCCTCTGTTTCCGTATGCGAATTGTTGTACATTGGCCTTAAACTCAAAAAGTACTTGCAGGTAATATTTGATGTATGGTACATTGTCCATTTGGAATTACTCATTCATTACTTCCAAGGTTAATTTAGTAAGTGCTTATATCCTGTGATCACATTAGGATCTTTTTTCTGTAGTCTTCATTCTTTATGCTCGTACTTTGCGGAGACGGCGGTGGCATCTATGACACATATATATTTTGGCATCTATGACACATATATATTTTTCCCATTCGGTATATTTATGGCATTTTTTGTAATATTGCAGCTTAGCTAACCCTCAGTGTCATTGTGTTAATATTTACATCAAAGTAGGAACTGGGAAGATAATTCTTAACGTACACATGGAAGTCCTTTTAATGCAGGCTTCGAATTGGCCTTGTTCAGTCTAATGCTAGACTGGAAATTGATTTTAATTAGCTCTTAGTTTACTTTTCTTAGATGGGGCACAAGGTCCTGTCTTTCCCATGCCTATGCAGATGGAACATGATTTTGCATTTCAGAGCCCCACTAGTCTCTTTTCGTTATTTGTGGACATCAAATTATCTTTGCCTTTCATCCTTCCTTCTTGTGTTTTTTGTCTAATAATATTCTTTGCACTATAGAACTGAGGCTTGCTGAAAGCCATGGTTGAGGCCTGGTTTTGGCCTTATTTTCTGATAAATATATTTAGTTGTATTCCACGTGGTCACTAGGTGTAACTATCTGCATTCCAGACTCTCTTGGCTAGATGTTAGGACTTGTGTTTTTGGTGCTTTTGATACTTGGATGAACAGTGAAACTGACTAAAGTTGATTATTATCATTGCTGGCAGTTAGGAGCAAGTAGAGTATTGGAAGCTTTCAAGGATCATCATTGGAAGCTTTGGAACAGCAGGAACTGTCAGCAATGGCAGGAGCTTTTGGAGGCCCATATGCCTCTATGGCAGGTCAAAATCAAAATGCAGGACAGATAAATGGCCAGTCAAATCCCAGTGGAAATAGTGCCAGTGCAGCTGGTAACCGCTCTTTCACCTCTCACATAGCTGGCATGTCAAAACCCCAGCTTTATGACCTTATGTCTCAAATGAAGGTACAATTACTTCAAGATTTAACATCTTGTTGTTTGATATGCATTCAAGCATTTTCAGCTTATTCATCATTTCATATACATATCTCTATGTTTGCAGGTTCTAATTGAACAAAACGAACAACAAGCTCGCCAGATTTTGGTTGCAAATCCAGCAATGACAAAAACTCTATTTCAGGTTCTCTTTACCAAGGATAACCTGAATCGGTGCTTGATTTTATGTGTTACTTAATCATAAGCTCCTTCCTCTTCTGGATACTTCGGTGCAAATGAATATTTCGTGAATATTTCAATGAACTCAACAGTGATTTCATTTTCAAAGTTTAATGTCACTACTATAACTTTAAGTATATATGTTTCTAAACTTGGGAAGGTTTTGTGATTTTAATGTAACTCCTTGCTTTTGTTTTGATCAAAAGCTGGTTCCTGCAAATATGGAATGAGGCAACCCTTTGCCCATCACTATAAAAGGATTAAGTATCTAAATCAGTTTGGTTTGTTGGACATGTTTCAAGTCCCTTTGTTGATGGAGGGAATCCAACTCTGGGAGGTCAAACACCTTCTGTCACACACCCACAGGGGCTCTACACCTGTGTGGTTTGAACCTGGGTCTGATTCTTTGAGATTGAGAATTATTGAAGGAATATATTAGATTTTACCTTGGTTGAACTTATTATCATTTTATTAGGTATAAAGTATCTTTCAATACTAGTAGGTATCATTTCTTCTGGTTGATATTATTTTATAAAATGCAATGGTTTTCTTCCTTGGAAAAAAAAAGACGTGCTGAGAGTATATTAAGAATGATGAACTGATTGCGATCAGGTGAATGGTTCTGCATGCCACCATCAACTATGACCTGCACAGTTATATCACCTAGCATGCTCATTAAGGGATAAGGACCAAACCAAGGTTGTTGGAATTGGGAACGGGGGTGGCAAGCACCATTTTTCAAGCTGTTGGAAGTGGGAGTGGAAGCAGCATTTTTCAGGTTATTGGGAGTGGAAGCACTGGTTTTCAAAGCCTCTTGGAGTGGAACATTCTGTGGGCATTTTTAATATAATATATTTTGATGCATATATTAAAAAACATGCAAAATTTTTAAATAGGTTCAGAGAACATGAAAACATGGATTTAACTACTGGGTGAATAATGATCAGTAAAGTGCCAACCATTTAGTACACATAGAACATCAATCATCTAACAGTTATGACTTGTAACATTGGCATGGAATGATCAACCATGCATCAACCTTCAAGTTTCAACATAACATTTGTGATCAATAGATATTCAACTGTAAGAGATAACATCAACAATGGAATGAATTTTAGCATCATATTCAATATCAAAGACTTGTAAGATACAATCAGCAGTTGGTTCAAACTTCGAAGATCAAACTTAAATTGTCATACGAAATTCTAAAAAGGCAAATAAATCGAGTATATACTAAGCTTTTCTCTTACCACAAGAAATTGTTAATTGCTTTTCCCAAGATTTATGAATAAGAGTAGGAGTAAGTGGAGGTGCTTGTGGAACATGACCAGGAGCTACAAGGCCCCCATGCAGTGTTGGAGGTTGTGATGCTAAAGGCAATGCTGCTGCATCTAGAACCTTGTTGGTGGACTGGGGTGGTATCTTTGCTGGATGATGTGCCCAAAAGTTCACCCTCCAAGTGCTCTAAAACTTTGGATCCATCCTCTAAATTAGCTTCCTTTGTAATGTTGTTCCAAGTCATACATGTTTTGTCATTATTCACTACCTCACAATAATGGGACAACAACCTCAACTTGTGGTGCACATAAACCGAGCTTTTTGGTTGGTTTACATTCACTGTGTTTCCCTTCATGTTGTGGATGAAGTTGTTGGTGCTCTGTGTTGATTTTGGTAGCTCGGGGACAAATTCCCTCCTTTGGATAATCTTCCTCATCAAGGAAGACACCTACTAGCCCTCGGAAGAATTTAATTTGGTTAAGGAAAAATATAATTGTTTGGTTTGTGAGAAATTTGTTTGCATAGGTCTAAAATTGTAGGGTCTGAGCTTGTACATATGGATTAGGGTTTTTGGTTCGCAGCTGCAGAGTTGACACAAGATATTTTCGGCTGCAACCACACGCACGCAAGCCTCTCCGTGCGACTGGAACGTTTCCATCGCACACATATCTCTCTTTCTGTGCGGTTGGAAACTAAGGTTTCATTTCATCAGTTGACCACAAATTTTGTTAGTTGACTGCAGAGGTTGATTGTTGACTACAAGCTTCTGAATCATGATTTTGTTTAGTATTATTGCTGGGTTCATATCTGGGATATGGTTTGGTTATTTTTGTTGGATAGTCTTGTGAATGAAGAAATTGATTATTGTACTCTCTCTACTGAACATTTTATGAAATCTAATAAGAAGAAGAATTTGAAAGGATTTCCCCCCTTGTGGGGGTTTTCCCTGGTCTTCGACCAATCCTGGTGTCTCTATGTGTGAATGCTTTTCGTCTATTGTTCCTTTATGTTTCGTTGCATTGATGATGATGATATTGTTCTTTCTGTATAATTGCTTATGTTGTTAATGATGTTATGATGCCGTGGGGTGAATTAAATATGTAAATGATGAAATGCAATTATCTAAAGCAAAGAACAATATGGCTCTAAGGAAAATTAGCATGATATTAGATTTGGGTTGAAGAAAAGTCATTGAGATCACCCTTGAGAAGACACCTTTGATGGAAGCAAGAGAAGTTGGAGGAGACCTAAAAGAATGCTAGGGTTTGGAAGAAACCTTGGGATAAAATAAAGGCTTGAGTTTTGTAGTTTTGAAGCCTTGGCATGAACAATGAGAAGTTGTTCTAGCACTTGTGACAGATTTAAGCGTAACCCTAGTTGGGCTAACCTCAATTAGCCCTGGTTATTGAAGAAGTTGATGGAAATATTGAAGGCAACATTGTTACATGGATAATAGACAATATCATCTCTTGAAGGCTGGTTGAAGGGGGAGCTGATTTGATTGTTGCTTTGAGAGCTGATTTGATTACTTCTTTGTGATTCTATTCTTGTTTAGGATTATTGATTTGATTATTGCTTCCTGCATGAATATTTGAGTCTAAGTATACTTCTAACCTCTAGATGGGATGTGAAAAGCAAATCCGTCTTGACGATCATCAAATGTACAAGAAAAGAGAGCTAGTGCAGGGAGAAAAGCGTTGGTGCTGCAAAAGGAAAGAAGTACCTCAGAAAAGTTTTTGAAAGTTTTCAAAGTAGCGTCCAAAGATTAAAATATGCAAAGACAAATAAGTATTACAAGTTGCAAAGGTATATGAATACATAAAAAGTATGTTTAAGCTGCAATATTAGATGGCAAGGTAAGCCCTAAGGTATGATGAAAATGCCACCTTCATAAATGATTTATGTATGCATATGGAAGTAATTTTGATTTGTGATACATTGTGAAAATTCGAGAATCCTCGAATTACTACTGCAACAAACTGATATTACTTCTCCTACTTGTTAATCCATGCAAGTTATTTATTGTGTTCTACTGTAAATATCGAAGTAAATACAATTGCAACCTTCACAATTCTAAATAATATGCAGAAACAAGAATTTGAGCAAGAAAGAAATAAAACACAAGTGATAGTGTTATTTTTGGACCAATGTCCCCGAAAAAACCCAATGTGGGAAAACCAGTGCAGTAATTGAGGGTTTGTTAAAGCAGTGATTTTTGAATACAATCTTTGGATGCCTTGCTGGCTATCCAATACAGAGAATCTGACTCTCAGAGAGATGAGTGAGATAGACCTCACATTATCATTGGCGATCCAACATTGATCCAACCACTGAATGGCTAGCCCCTCCTTTGGCTGATCGATTGCCTCTGGAACTTCGACTTTCTGCCCTCCTAGTATCACACCCTGACTTTTGGCTATGGAACTCGATTCTCCAGCAAATTTCAGATCTCCTCTCAGGGTTTGCGCTGCCTCTGCATGGCTCTACCCTACTTTGCCCAACGTGGCTCTGCGCTGCCTCTTCTGGATCTCTCTTTGCCTTCTTTGCGATGTATCCCTAGGTTAGGAAACTCTCCAACCAGAAACATTCTCTGCCCCTCACTGCAAGAAATCACTTCGATCACTTCTTCGGCAATTGCTGCGTTGCTCTCTTTAGAAATCAATCTCTTGATCTCTTACTCGATGTGTCTTCCAGATGTCCATCAAGCCTCGTGCAAATTTTGAGGCTTAAAGCACATTCGATGCTACCAGAAATCAACATACATGTGATATATTGGTGCACTTGATATTTGGCAAGTCTTTTACATTTTAGACATGATGGATTTCCTAAAGCATGCTAGATACATTGATTTTGATATGTGGAAACTTGATAGTATTGATAATTCTTGTGATAAGCATGGTAACCTTGATGATAAAAGTATAATAGTATGATTGATATTTGGCAAGTATTTTACATTTTAGACATGATGGATTTCCTGAAGCAGTCTAGATACCTTGATTTTGCTATATGGAAATTTGATACTATTGATAATGTTCGTGATAAGCATGGTAACCTTGATGATAAAAGTATAACAATACGATTGATATTCATAGTCGTCTTGTTGACCTTGGTTAGGTATAAGCTTAGTAATTTTGACCATGTGACAAAATTGGATGCTTTGACTTGTTGGTTGAATAATACGATAAAGAAGTGATGCTTTGATTATAATTTGTGTACACTTGTTAGCTGTTCTAATTATGACACTAACCTTTGATGAATATTTGATGACATGTCGATATGTAACAATGAAGCGATTGATGATGATTTGTTATGATTATGATGAATATATGTTTAAGAACCTGATATAGTTTAACTCCATGATCTAACAATTTTTCTGATGCATAACAATATTATAATAGATAGGTTGATGCCTCGATGAATGTTGATTGAAGTAGCTTTCCATACAAAGAGAGAAACTCTCTGTATTCTAACACCTATTATTATTTGCAAATGACTCTTAATTGTTGAAGCAAGGTTTCTAGACATGATTAACCATCTAATGTTGTTGAAGAAGTTTTGGCAAGTTTTGTTCTGAGCAGAGAAGGTTTCTCCTAGTTCAAGCCCTAACCACTGGGAGAAAGGCTTAAGAATGCGGTTATAGGCCTCCTAGCCGCACAGAAGAAGGCCTATGGGTGCGACTGAGCTTGTAGGATACAAAAATTGTAACCTTATGCATAAAACCATAAGCGCATTCGAAGTATGACAAACCTACAGTCGTGAAGCGCATGATAGAAAGTTCTAAGTAAGATCTACATAAAAATGAGCAGTAAGATCTACATAATGTTTGACTTGTTGCAAGGATCAAAGTGAAGGTTGTTTGATAGCAAGACCTCTTTAGAATATGTGAAGTAACCTACCTTTAGGAATCTATTCTTACTTATGTTGCAGGGCTGGAACATCATTGCTAATAGAATCTTGAGGAGAATTTCATAATTGAGATGATTACTATATTATGCAGAGATATTTATGTTGCAGAGAATGTGAATGTCTTAGCTCATATATTGTTTGCAGTGGTCTGCATATCAATATGTTACTTGTCTTGATTTGATCATTGGAGCTAGTATATGACAATACTATGATGAATCATGAAAGTTGTAAGGGTTTGACAAAGATTTGACATATTGGTTTGAATTAATATAGATAAGCAATATTGACTTGATGACTGACAATTCATAGATATGATTTGGGTTATGGATTGATTGAATTCACAGTGACAAGAAGTTAGGGTTTTGATCAGATTTTGCAATGATGATTTGCCTTGATGTGGCATGATAGTATGGGCATAAACTCTCAATGATTAATATTGGTATTCAATATTGATTATGTATTGGCATCATTAGCATTGGCACATTGGTTGAAGTGTAAGTAGTTGTGATTCAGTATGCAATGATCTCACAACGAATGGATGGAACTTATATGACTTATCCTTGGTGTATGCATTTACATCTAGGGACATAAACGATTCATATTATGATCATGAGGATGGCTTGATATTGCTTGGTAAATGACAATTGTTGACATAACAATAGATAAGGTTGTAACCTTGTATTTTGGTGTGAGCTCTACCTGGCATCTGGTCTGAAGAGTTTGATAGTGATATTAGCAGGAACTCTTATGGCTTTGACTTGACATTTAAGGCTTGATAAGCAGACTTGGTTAACTTGATTGCACAATATTGATTTGTTTAAGGCGGAGTATACTGGTTTGGTCAACATTATGTTTGCAGAATGCATTGTATGGTTTGAAGCAAGCTTCTCAAGCCTGGTATGTCTTCATTGACAATTACCTAGTAAAGCCTAGAAGATGCGCTGATATGAACCTCTACTTCAAAGTGGTCCAAGGTATGCCTTTGATTTTGGTTTTATATGTTGATGATTTATTCTTTGCAGGTAATGAGCCTCCGATGATCAAAGTAAGAGGGAGTTGGCCTCTGAGATCGAGATGGAAGGCCTTGGCATGATGCATTGCTTTATGGGTTTAGAAGTTTGGAAAATGAAAAGATTTCATGAAGTTATTTGGCACAATGGAATGCAAATCCTTGGACACGTTGATGGAATTGAATTTCAAGAAGTTATGCAGAGATATTGCTGAACCCGACTTGGCAACTGACAATTGATTGAGATATTGATGTTTCTTGTGAACACCTGCCTGGATATATGCTTTATAGTGAACACCTTGCATATAATTTAAGTTGCTGCGAAGCACATTTTGAAATATCTGCATGGGATGATCAATCTTGGTCCAAGATGTAGTATAAGAGATGTATGATTGCATGGATGCATTAATGCTAACTGGCTTGGAAACACTAAGAAGAACACATTTTGGGTGCTGCTTTTCGGCCATGATATCTTGGATGAACAAGAAATAGAAGTTTGTAGCTTGAAGCACGATTGAGGTTGAGTACATTGTTGCTAGCATGGCTATTTGCGAGATAGTTTGGTTAAGGAAGCTCTTTAGAGCGCTGAATAGAGGTTCTGGATATGGTAGTGATATATTGTGACAACAACGGTTGGATCAGATTGGCAAAGAATCCCATACATATAGCTGGGATAGAGATATCTTCATAGATTGAGACACTGCTTGTTAAGTTATGGTATGTT
The DNA here is from genome assembly GCA_000404065.3 of Pinus taeda. NCBI lineage: Eukaryota > Viridiplantae > Streptophyta > Pinopsida > Pinales > Pinaceae > Pinus > Pinus taeda. Next base: position 66,413 of record APFE030296507.1, read on the forward strand.
CTATGCTTAGTGCAATTTACTTCAAGTTCAATTTCTTCTTATTAGCCCAATGTCAGTTTCACTGTTTAGCAATGACATTAACATAAAGTAAAATGCAGATAGAACATAAATAAATCAACATAAGACAAGCCAAGACAAGAGACACCAGATGTGGCAGCTAGCTGGGGACAAACCCCAATGTGGGGAAACCCTTTGATCAATGCTCTATAATCTTCAATAATTCAATAGAGGGAGAGAGATAATACAAATATACAATTCAGTAATTTTATTACAGCAACAACAAAACCCTAACCAACAAATTCAAAGCTTGTCAAACATGTCATAATTGACCTCCAATCATCTTGGTCAATATCTCAGTACATAGATCAAATTTACTTGCCCAATACACAGTGAAAATAGCCCTGACAAAATCAATAGTCAACTGCAGCCCTAACCAGAAAATCAACGTTGGTGAAATCAGCGACAAAACTTCCTCCAACCAGCTCGGTCAACAACAATCCAATTCAACCTTCAAATAAGGTCAAAGTTAACCCAAAACAGTCCACCCATCCTCAATCAAATCAGACAAACTTCAGTCAATGTTGCGGTCACACAGTGTTGCGGTCAATGCAAGTCAAATTGCCTCAAATACCTCAAGAAATAGGAAATTTGCCCAGAAAGATGCAGTAAAAAATGGTCAAACAACCCCTGGTCAATGTTTGTCAACGCAGGTCTGTTCTCTAAAATTTCAACCTGTACTTGTCCCTGAAATTTTCGTCCTTCTATGACACACATGGGAGAGAGAGAGAGAGGTTGCCCACGCTGTATGAACCAATCAAGAGAAGAGAGAGAAGAATGATGTGTGTGAGTGATGTCCAAATGAGGAGAGAGGTCACTCCTATTTATACAATTCATTGGGGGTGAGGAGACACATCCATTGAGCTTCTTGAGCCTACATTTGACTGAGGCCGACCTTGACAATTTGTGCATGAGAGAATAAACTCAAAATTCCACTTTTGCTTGTTCGAATGAGATTATCTTTATATCAAAATTGGACCTCTCAAAAAGAGGAATTCCATGCAATAATCATCTCCATCATATGAGTGTCCCAAGGTGGAATTTGGCCCTAGTTGCCCATTTTAACAAGATATATTTTTTTGTCAAAGACTCTGTGCCCAATGGTCCCTTTTCTTTCCTTTCCAAACCAAATTCATTTGTTACCAATCAAATCTGGCCAATGAGCGTATCAGTAACTTGTTGCAAAAGTGACCTTGAGTAGTAGAGTTAAGGAGAAATCCCTCTCTAGATTGAAGGGCCAACTTTCAATCTCAAAGCAGTTTGAAGGTTACCTCAGTAAGTTTCCTTCCAAAGCCAAGGAAGACTTCTGAGTTATAACAAGTTACAAGCTTGCTTAATGTATTCCAATACCCCTTTAAGATGTAGTTGTTTCTTGATCATCAAGCTTGGGAAATTCATTAGTTCTTTCATTTAGATAGATCATGATATGCCAAGAAATGGGTGAGAGCCAATGAGGGGGTAAAACTCAAGCTAGGCCTTTGGCTACTGTCAAGTTTCCCAACCATCTTTTGCATTTTACATTTTCTTTCCTTTGTGGCTATGTATGTTTTTAACATTCTTTCTTGCATCAACATCTTTTAAGGGAAAAGTTTCTAAGCCCTTACTCAAAAATGAGGATAAAGGGTGACAGACCAATGAAAAATCACTATTGACCCAAAGAATGGAACAGGTGGAAGGTAATAAGTATGGATTACTATGGGCACACTACATCAATCAATGCCTCCTATTTGTGCTCCTCTTGGACAGTGGAAAGAAATACTCAAGAAAAAGCCTCAAGGAAAGTCACACTAGACTAGAGGCAAGGGATAGCAACCAAGTAAGTGTGGGAACAAGGATACAGTCAAGAGCAGTCAATCATCCAACTCAACTTGTGATTCATGCTAATATGCCCTTAAATGAAATCACATGATTATAGAAATGGTTAGCATATCTTCCAATAGAAGACCCACCTTTCTTCAAGAAGTAAATGATAGAAAGCACTGACCAAGGCATATATGGAAAGCTCTGAGGCATACTGTCCATGGATCGTCAAGGTTGCTAGTTGGCAAGCTAAACAAATAGGAGAAAATTTTCTCCTAAGGGATACCCACCTGGGTGGGTGACATTTCTCTCGAAGTATTCCCTAAGTCTTGAAAAACCCTCCTTGAGCACTAACTTGTCAATCTAGTGAACCAAGGCAATTTTTTGTATTTAAGTGCTTGTTGTTACCAAGGAAAGGCTCCAAAAGGTAAACTCATGTCTAGGATTCCTTGATGGATCAATACACTCTTCCACTTCAATTGGCACTCATTTTATTTCTCATTCCAGTCATCTTTGCTAGGGTAATGAATGGACTTTTTGTTAGTTGTTGAGAAGCATATATGTGAGAGCTTGAAATGGAGATTGAAGGAAACCATCATTACATTCAACTTACACATGTCCATATAATCTATGTGAGGAAGCATGTCTGTGCGATTATGCCATGTGAAGAAAAGAACGACACAGGAATCAAGACCTATAATAAAGTGACAACAAAAGAAGCAAATACAAAAGGGAAGAGGAAGAAGCACAAAACAATACAAAAAATCAACGGTTGAATATGAGTCATCAAGCTTACATAAAATGTTCAATGGTTTATCCCCATCCCCTGACGCCACTGGATTCTCACCCATGCATTCAAGGCATAGAACAAAAATAGATTTCCTTGAACATGGTTGTAGGGATGATGTGGATGCAAAAGTGTTCAAGGTTCTCTATGTATGTGCCATTCAATGTCCTTTGCTCATTATATTAGAAAGAAATGGCACAAGCCATCAACATTTCCCCTAAAGGATATAGGAGCCCCAAGTATGACAAGGCTAGAACCATGGAACTTAATAGGGAAAGAGACAAATTCTAGGATGCTTCAGAACAATTTACAAATGATTGGACAGAATATGGGGTTGAAATTGTATCTAATGGTTGGACAAATGTTAAAGACATGCCATTAACAAATATTCATGAGGATATAGGAGCTTTGAGTATGACAAAGCCAGCACCATGGGACTTAAAAGAGAAAAAATCCATAATGCTTCAGAACAAATTTACAAATTGTTGGATCGAATATGGGGTATCCATTGTATCCTATGGATGGACAAATATTAAAAGCATACCACTAATAAATTTTCTTGATGTGTCCACCACTAGTGTAAACTTCCTTTCAACCCATGAATACTCAAATTTGTATAAGACCAGTATTAATAATGTAGAACCTTTAATTAAAACTATTCAAGAGATTGAGCAATACAATGTCATTCAAATCATCACCTCTAATGCTACTAACTGTAAAGCAGTGGAAGCAATCATTACGGATATGTACCCTAACATATTTTGGTTTGAATGTTTGGTTCACCCGCTAAAACTCTAGATGCAAGATATTATTAAAATGAAGGACCGTGATTATAAAGGGCTAGTGCATCGTACAAGAAAGGTTAGAGTTATAAAAAATTATTAGTTATTATCAATCATAGCTATGCCCACTATGTTTTCTACAATCACTCTAAGTTACTTAAGACTATAAAGACCATATTTCCAAGTTATTACCTCACCTTTAGGCAATTTTTGAAGGTGAGAAAGGCATTAGCAAGTGTGGTATCAAGCAATATTATCGGAAAAAGAAAAACAAAACAAAAAAACTATAACACATGGAACTAGCCGTTCAACTGCTTTGGAGGCAAAACTAGTTCAACCAGCTGCTGTAAACAATTTTTGGTCAATTCTGTATCGAGCCAGCCCTAATGGAACCAGTTGATTCTATAATGTCCTACAACACAACCAAGGACCACCAAAACCTAATTTTCTTATTAAATTATCAATCATAGCTATGCCCACTATGTTTTCTACAATCACTCTAAGTTACTTAAGACTATAAAGACCATATTTCCAAGTTATTACCTCACCTTTAGGCAATTTTTGAAGGTGAGAAAGGCATTAGCAAGTGTGGTATCAAGCAATATTATCGGAAAAAGAAAAACAAAACAAAAAAACTATAACACATGGAACTAGCCGTTCAACTGCTTTGGAGGCAAAACTAGTTCAACCAGCTGCTGTAAACAATTTTTGGTCAATTCTGTATCGAGCCAGCCCTAATGGAACCAGTTGATTCTATAATGTCCTACAACACAACCAAGGACCACCAAAACCTAATTTTCTTATTAAAAATTAATATAGTAAGTTAGTTGCAAGAACAATACCTAACCCTAGGGCCCTACTAATGTTATTTAAAGAGACCCCTCACTTCCAATTCACTCACCCTAGTGATTAAATGGTAGTGTTCAATTCTTAAAGTAAATGTAACATTCTCACTTTTACTTAAATTTTTAACATTACCATTAATTGTTTTAAGATGTTTGAGAGTGGTTCCAACCAATGTTACATTTATAATTATCGGCAATTTATTATTGTGGGCCTGAAATTTAAATTATTAGCAATATCGAGGAAAATATTGAAAATTATCGGTAAACTTAAAAAATACAAAAATAATCATTTTTTTCAAATTTTTATTCTTTTAAAGCAACATCATCATCAAACAAACACATTGTCACACAAATATGACAATAAAATTATAGTATAAAATGTATAAGATGCCAAGTGGTACAACAATTATTGATAGTAGGTATTGAAATTATAAATATGACATTATTCCTTGGTCATAAGTTCTGACAAGATAATAAAAACCACACTAAAACAAAAAATGTTGAAATTTGGTAGTTCGGAAGGTATTTCCAGTTGGAAAAGGCCTTAGGGCTCTCTAGTTTGGCTAACGAGCTTTGCACCTAAGGTGTGGGTGTTTGTTGGGGTTTTGCACCAAAGGAAAAGCATTTAATTATATTGAGTTGAGATGAGTCAGCTTAAGAAATGGAAGGTCATCTCATGCATATGAAGGGTTGGCTGGGAGCCGAAGAGATGCGTCTGTTGGCCTACTCACTCCCCTTTGCATCCCTCGTGACTTGTAGATATATGTGACAAGGCATGCCACCAAAGAGGGTTTGTGGAGACCTAAAGTAAGACCTAAGGTAAGGTCTAAAGGAGCAGATTATGGCCTAAAGCACAAGGGCAAGGGCTAAAGAAAGAGGGTTGAGCTCTAGAAAGGACTAGTTGTGGGTTGGCAGCACAAAGGAGGTTCAACTGAAGTGGAGTAGCAAGGCCGCAGGCCTGTGGAGTTCTATGCAAGAGGGCCAAGGCCTACAAGAGAAAGGTCACAGGCCTGTGGAGCATTGTGCAAGGGGGCGAGGCCTAGAAAATACAGGTCGAAGGCCTGTAGATGCATTCGAGGGAATGAAGAGGCAAGCTGCAAGGCTTAAGGAGTTGGCCACAACGCTTAAAGAGTTGGTCGCAGGGCTTCAAGAGAAGAACGCGGGCCTGTCTAGGCTGGCCACAGCTAGAGAAGGTTGGTTAAAAGTGAGACATGAGGCTGCAACAAGAAGGAAAGTGTTGTGGCCATGTGGAGTTGCTACAACAAGGGGGTCGAGGGCCTAAGGGAGCAGACTGAGACCTAAGTAGTGGTAAATGAAGCTCGCAGAGGATTGTTCAAGTGTAGCAAGGATTGTTGTGTGAGTAGGGCATGCCAGGAGGGTTTCCAAGTCACCACGAAGCAACCCAAAGATGGTTGAAGGTTGCTAAAGGAGCAACAACTAGTGCAGGTTTGAACAACAAACTAAAAGGAGTTAGGCAACTAAGGAAGGAGGGCCATTAGGCATATGAAAGGTGCCAAAGTGAACTAGTAGAACGGCTAACCTGCGCAATGTGTGCAAGGTGCCCTAAGACAGTAGTTTAAAGAGACAAAACAACTATAAGTTCTTCTTTGTGTATTTGGTCTTTACGAAGGATTGTAAAGGGCCACTTTCCCTTGTACAGGAGCCCTAAGTTTTCTTATTGAAGGACTAAAAAGAAATTAGTATTGGGCATTAAATTGTGTGTCTTGCGCATTGATCTAATTGTTGATATACTCCATTGTGTAAAAGTTTTCTTTTTTAAGTTTGGCATTTTCAGTGTGTTTATCTTTTCTAGCTAAAGCATAACACCGGACTAGGGGTGCATGGAATTCTAACAAAAACAAATGTATCTCAAGAGATGATCATGAGGCATCTACTATAATCATAATTCATAATTCACTAAGAAGGTGTGGCCAAGGATTAGGTTTCCCTCACCCTCGAGAAGCTTGTGGTTCCCATGCAATTCCTTAGTTCCTCCCTCTAATCTCTCTTTCTAGCGGCATCAAGAATTGAGTTCTTTACGAAAAGAACAATGTCTAGGGTAGCTATAGGGAAAATATCTACTTCATGCCCTAGGATTTTGGCAAGTTGGTATTTCAAAAGGTGATTTCACCAAACATTTCCATTCCACATAAGCTTGCAACTCAACTTTGTTCGATTATCAACCTCACACGGTTCGCCATACTCCAACATTTGGTCCAATGGCTTTGCAATTTTGTAGAGCTTTGATTAAATTTTTAAATTCGGATCTACAACACAAAAAATGTGGAAATTCAAAATCCAAAGCCACAGAAAAGTCAAAAGTGTTGCAATTAAATATTACAATGATATAAGTATTAAATCTCTCATTAAAAAAGTGTAAGGAGAGGCAAAATCTGAACTTATACAAATCTTGGAAAACAAAGAAAAGGAAAGCAAAAAAAAATTGCATACTTGGAAATATAGATATGGTATACTGGAGTAGATCTCTATTGCAATAATGCTCAACTAATAGCAAAGAAAACTATGGATTTTCCCTTCTTTGCGTGATGGAAAATGGTCACAAGACTCATGGTACCCTTAAAGCTCAATCTCGGCACAAGAAAAACCAAAAATGACCCTCAAAAACCTGAATTAGAACTTTATATCATTATTTCCAGCAACATAGCGATAATTTCCCTTCGAATTGCAATAATTTCAACAAGGCAAATTATCGCGATAATTTACGGCAATATTATTGGCAGCTTGAATTTTCGCAATAATTTCAATATTATTGCGATATGTGCAACACTAGCTCCAACCTCATTAGATTTCAGATCGAGAAAGTAAATTTTAGCTCCCATTCCAAATTCAACAAACTTAACAATTTTTACGAATTCAAGGTTTGTTGTGTTGCAACATTTCCACTGGATTATATCATGGATGACAGTATGGAACTAGCATTTAATCAAGAGCACCAAACCCTCTATGTACCTCGAGAATGACATTGCTTCTTGAACTCCTCTATCATAACCCTAGTAAAAATGTTCCCATCACTCAAATAAAATCATTGATTCAACATGTTAAGTTTTTTTTCTAAATTATCTCAATGCTTAGATAATGATATCGATGATGAGGAACCCGATATAGGCAATGATTTTGTTGATAAGTAGTTATTTGTTGTAGCATAATTTATTTTGAACTCTAGAGGCCATTTAGAGCCTCTTTGTTATGTATGTTTGGTTTAGATATGCATTGCACTCTATGTTATTTTCGTTATATGCACCTTTATTTGCTATATGTACAAAAAATTGTGCATGTGTATATAATGGTTTGATTCATATGAATGCACATGAATATATATGGTTTTCTTGAAAACTGAATAATTTATGTATTTTTGGTGGGCCGTTTTTTGGTCTGGTTTTTATCCGGTCCAATCCAGTTCACATTTTTGGGGTCGACTGGTTTGATGATGTAAGACCCATATTTCATAAAATTAACAAATTTAATGGTTTTAAAGCTTTAAGAACAATTTAAGAAATCCTAAATTAGGAATTTAACAAGGTATGACCAATATTACTTCTAGAATATATTGCTATGTAATATATGTACAGAATTTAACAATTTTACGTTGAGTACCAACCTAGAGTTTTGTGGTTGAAGGTGTCTTTGCTCTGCAATTGCTCTCGCTCCTAGTTCTGTTACCAAAACTGCCAAAACCTCCCTGCCAAACTGAGCACAATTTCAGTACCCAGCTCCAAAGTACTTCAAATTCGAGGTACTCTAGCCCCGTGCCCAAAACTTCAAGAACAATTGAGCTCAGAACGCTTTCTATCAGTGACACTATGAGAATTTCATACGGCCTCTCTGTCAATTTTCCCCCAAAAATACCTCCCATGTTATGGCCTTCTTCACTAGCTTATATGTTTAATTTCACTGCCTCTTAAACTCCTTGTTGTCTACCTCCTTCCTCCACCACTTCCATTCATTCCTGTTGTCATTCTCCCACTATCTTCTCGGCACTTCCTTCTTTTAGATGGAGGCAGTCCTCTTTTATTTTAAGACTCACTTTTAGGACTAGGCAATATTTTATTAACTTTTAATTTGTAATTTAATTAAATTGTTTTGGTTCATATGTTAAAATAAATTACTTTATGTAAACTTTTAATTAATTTCTTTTATTTAATTTAATTAATTTCTAAATTAGTTAAATTTTAATTTATATATTCCATTATCTTTATTTATATATATATATATATATTTTATTATAAAGAATTATATTATATAATATAATATATATATATATATATATATTAAATGCCCTAATCGGTATATTTATTATACCCTGGTGAGTTCAGGAACTTATTTCGATAATAAAAAAAATTAATATTAGCCAGTGGGTATAGTAGTGCAATACATGCGGTTCATGCATATGTAGCTATCATATGGATGCCTCGTATGTATGCTAATATTCACATTTTGTTTGTAATTGTAGGTGGATCATTACAAGATGACTAATACAATCCTAACAACATTGGTATCGAGTGACTCATAGCAAGGATTGAATGATAAGACTACATCCACATATGGTAAACATTAACTTCAGAAGGTGGACACCATTCTTAATGGTCAATTTTGGGCGCAAGATAGGTAGCTATAAACAATGGGGTAGAGGCCCTATGTCACCTCAGCCAAAACCCCCTGCTCTTTACGGATTTTCACCGATGGGAGGAGTACCGGTAGGAGAGAGAGATCACTTAAAATAGATATGCTAAGGATAAGGTAGAAAGTGACCCTACTAGAGCTCATTCAAGATAGAGGCACAATAATGGTTCAAGGCTTCAAAGAAGAAAATCGCTCTCAAAGAAAAGCTCTAGAAAACGAGGTTCAAGACCAAGGGATTTGAGGTTTTCTGATGAAAATAGGCGTTCCCAAGGTCAAGACCAGAAGGAAAGGGTTTTCTTACAATGAAAATCGGCTACCCCAATGCTCATGAACCCCTCAAGAAAGTCCCTAAGTTGAGAGAATGAAGACTAGGGTTTCCCTCCTAGGGAAACACATAGGGCAAGAGAATTTAGGGATGAAATTTGAGTGGATGCCTACCAAATTGAGAGATTTTGTGGCAAATCAAGTAAACTTAATTTTTAGGCTCTCAAACCTCCAACCACCCCCCCTCCTTAGAATTTTGCTGCAAGCCCTAGTTTCTCCTCTACCCTTCTAAGGACTGAAATTTTAGAGAGAGAAAATGGATAAGGTTTTAGATTGATCACCAAAGGCAAAGAGCAAAAGCTTCGGGTTGCTAAAGGTGCCCATGAGTGCAAATGAAGCTTTATGATTGTTTAGGGACCCATGGCTCTCAACACCGCACCTATGGGTGTCAATATGATCCTTTGGTGAACTTGGACCCTAGTTAAGTTGGCCAACCCATAATGAAACCACCCGCCAATCACACACAATATCCAGTGCTTCAACTTATATCATCGGGTACATTTAATCATTTTTGCATCTAAGTGAACCAAGCTTGCAAGTAATGGGCAATGTGACACTTCATACAAGGTTCCTTTTCTAAAATTGGGGTCTTAGTCATGTAATGGTGTTAACTCCCTAGGTAGGAATGGCCAATAGACGACCCTATTAAGTGTTTCCAAACCCCAAAGGGAAGTTGCATGTCCTCATTCCTCCCTTCAATTGATAGGTGTCATGTGAACAATGATGGAACGAAGGGGAAAAGGGGTCTCAAGACCGAATGCCATGGTCACAGGGGTAGAAATGATAAGGAATTCCACAATCTAGGCATACATATGTGAGGGAGCAAACGTGGATGCATGAGTTACCCTTACCTTTGTTTTTCCACCCCTCTTATTGCCTTTTGTTTTTTCTTGATTTTTCTTTAAATTATTGATTGAAGCTCTAGGAAATGATAGCATGCTTTGAATGTTGTATAACAGTGGTTAACCCCTTAGTGGTGGGGCAATTAATCGCCCACCAGGGGTTGGGACATGCAAGGGTTCCTTTCAATGATGTGGAAGGGAAAAATTGGCCTAGGAACCAGGTGATGGCCATAATGATAAGGGGTAGAGCTCATGCTTGGCTTATGCCCATGTACTAATGTTAATGTCCCAACCATCTTTTGCATTTGATTATTTTCTTTTTTGTTTCTTACTTGTGGCCAAGATATGTTTTTTCCATTTCTTTTAGTTGCATCAACATCCCAGGGTGAAATTTTCAAGCCCGACCTAGATATGTGGAAAAGGGGAAGGGGGTGTGCTAAATCCCAGTGGACCCAGAGAAGGGAGGTGGAATAAGGGCTCGTAATGTACACAAGGGAGTGAGAAGTATGGAAAAGGGAAAGATGGAACACATTATCTCAATCATGGATTCCCAAGTTGTGCCCTTCCTAAAGCGATAGGCCATTAAGGGTGGTCCTACTGGACTAGGATAGAAAATTAACCCCCTATTTAAGGTGAGGGAACAAGACTATGGCCAAGACCCTTTGTTCTTCCAAGTCACCCCATAATTCATGCCAAATGCCCAAAATACAAACAAGCATAAGCACCTGAATGCAAAATGAATAAAGTACCCCTTGACCAAAATCCCACCTTGCAACATGTGAACTTGACAAATGGGTGAGGGGACATATGACCAAGGCAGGTGGTGGAGATATGAACGACACATCACATCAACTACAAGGTGGCTCTTAGGGGTTGTTGGCTGCTGATTGGAAGAGATGAATAGGAGAAAAAATTCTCTTAAGGATCACCCAATTTTTGTGTGTAATAGGGCTATCATATCACCCGGCTATTCTGGTGGTTTTTCTTTCCTAATTCAAACAAATTCTAGTCGAAATTTTCAGTTCAATGCAAAAATTTGATTACAACAATTGCAAATTACAATGTTGGACTACTTCCAAAACTCCAAATCTACTCAAATACTCAAAATTTCAGTTTGAGCAAATGCAAATTGACATCTCAATATTTTTTCATCTATCAAATTTTGACAAATCCAAAGCGAATTGGTGCCTTGTATCAAGCACAAAGACAGGTATGTTATGCACCTGAATGTTAAATACAAATCGGTTAATGATTGGGGAGGTGTCTGAGCAAATGGACAAGGAAAATCAAAGACATTGTTCAACCAAGAGATGTGATCTTGTATGATCATATTCATAAACATGTGGTCAAAAGTTGGGAATATCTGAATTTTCCATTCCATGACTTAGCATATGTCCTTACACGCACTTATTATTCTCCATTTTGGTTGGCCAAACCAACACCTAGAGGTGGAATAAAGAGACCATAAACACAGATCCAAAGGTACCTTGCAATAGACGACTTCGTCCCTAATGAAGTGGTCAAGTACAAAGCAAATTGAGCAAGTACATTAGTGAACATGGAGTCTTGCTAATCTACATGCAACTAAAGATTGAGATAGGTTGAATCCTATCAAATGTTGGAACATATATGGTTCCTCTGTTGGAAATAATACTGAGAGGGGGGGGGGGGTGAATTCAGTATTAATCTGGTAATTATTTTCTTTTTCAAACTCAGAAAACATATATGGCCTACTTCAGTTAGAGAAAACTGGCGTATATAGTGCACATTACAGATCAGAGAACCCCGCGTATACCATTATAGACTTATAATTAATATTCTACCAGATGTTGAACATATCTATGCATAGGATCATATAAACAGTAACCAGAACAAAAAAAATAATCGTGGAGAGAACAAGTCACACACAAGAAACAAGAAAGGTGGAACAATGTGGGTGAAAACCGACCTGCTGCAATATGTCTCTATCTTTTCAATTAGAGAGCTTCTTTTTACAATGATTCTGTACCGTGCAGTCTTCACAGTAATGCAAGGCTGCTGAACCTGCAGAGAGCTACAAACCTCTCTCTGTTTCCCGCTTCTCTTGGAAAGGGAGTTTACAAACCCTAGTTCTTGTACTAGTTGAGATCTAGTAACAGGCTGCCTACCTGCAGACAGACTATAGACTTCTCTTCCTTCCAGGGACCAAGTTTCATAAATTTTCAGACTGGATCCACAAATAACATCAATCAAACATCAAGAATTTCTGCATCAACCGATCACCTTTTCACCAATCAAAATTGAATCAAAATAAACACTTCTCTGACGACTGTACCCAGATCATAATAACAGTAATCACACCCCACTTCTGAACCCAGAACGCTGTAGCAACAAATAGAAGCAGCTAGAACATAAATCAAGAGATGTACGCTACTTCACTATTCAGAAATCTGCGTGCATACGCTTCTGTGTCAATACCGACCTGCATATACGCGACTTTCCCTTACAAGAACAGCGTGTATACGCGCTTTCGCTTCACTGAACCTGCGTATAGATCTATAAATTCATTTTTTCAAACATCCAGATATTAGTTAACCCAGATTATCAGATTTATAGATCAAGCATGCGCCACATATCACAGAACAAAATCATATAGAGATACCACTATTCCAGCGTTAAGATTTTGACCCATCAATAGAACTTACCCTTCTCCTTGCGCTCAGGTTCTTTCTTCATTCAGATCCAGATCTACACCATAACCCAATCACAATATTCCAGATCTAGCACTTTATCAGATATTCAATAATTCAGAAGATGCCTTGCCAAATGATGTCCTTCCTCTTTGATAGCCTTAGGCCTTTCACAATACCACGGACCAAAAACCATAACCATTCAATACCATGGACCCAATACTTGGGATCAACACTTATGATGAGATACCATGGCCCAAAACCATAGGTTCAAATACCAAGGACTAAATACCACAGACCAAAACCATAGGATCAAAAATTGTCGGACTAATACCATGAACCAACCATAAGATTTCCCATGTGCGTGCACTTTTCTCTGCATGAAAGTGCGTGAACTTTCCTCTGCATGAAATGAACTTTTCTCTGCATGAAAGTGCGTGAACTTTGTTGCACTATAATTTATCATCTGAGTTGAGTGGGTTGCCATCAAGTACAACATCTGCATCATAATGCCAACAATCTCCCCCTTTGGACTTGATGACAACAACAACCAATCACTCTCCCCCTTTGACATCAAGGGAAAAGGGGCGGACTACCATACTCCCCCCGAGTACCTGCGGAAAACTCTGAACGAGCTCCCCCTTTGTATATGCTCTGTGCTGAAACGCTGTCTGCAAAAAGATGTTCTACAAGAAAGAACATAACTCCATACATTATAAGTAACCTTCCTATCATCCAGACTCATACATACATCCATCTCCCATCCAAGTGGGAATACACTAGATAGACAAAACTTATTCATCCCAGGCATAGTGGGGAAACCAAAATAGGGCGTTACATGACCTTGATATGAAAAGAAGTACATGACATAGGGACAAGAACAACTATCAGCGGAATCAATCTTCAGACCAGCACACATTGATCTACAACACCAGAAAACTCTTGAGAAATCAAACCAAGGACTTCTGAGATAATGCCAACAATGCGTCATTAGAAGAGTATATGCTCCCCCTGAACCTGTGCCAGATGATCTCTGATAGACCCATTCGACCCACATAGACCGGCAAATGTACGTGTATCCACCTGCATACAACAGACAAGATTCAACAGTAGGATGATGCATCAACAACCCCCAGCTTCTATCTGAGGTATTCAAATGTCTCCCTGGACAATGGTTTGGTGAGTATATCAGCAACTTGTTCCTTGGAGGGAACATACTCCAATTTGACCTTTTGTTCCAACACTTATTACCGGAGAAAATGATACTTGATTGGTATGTGCTTGGTCTTTGAATGCATGATTGGGTTCTTTGAAATGTTGATTGCACTTGTATTATCACATAAGATGGAGATAGGTGGAGTACAAGTGATTTGAAAATCCTGCAAAGTTTGCATCATCCAAAGGAGTTGTGTGCATCAAGATGCGGCAGCCACATATTCTGCTTCAGTTGTAGATAAAGCAATCGAACTCTATTTCTTGCTGAACCAAGATACTAATTTGGAACCCATAAAGAATGCACCACCATTAGTGCTTTTTCTGTCATCCACTCTTCCAGCCCAATCTGCATCTGTATAAGCATGAAGAGTGAGATCTGTATCTCTAGGATACCATAGACCATAGTTTTGAGTTCCTTGAAGATACTTGAAAATTCTTTTTAATGCCTGAAGATGAGTTTCCTTTGGATTTGCCTGAAATCTTCCAACTATTCCCATTGCATGCATGATGTCTGGTCGGGTTCCTGTTAGATAGAGAAGACTACCAATCATAGATCTATAGGTTGGTTGATGCACTGTTGTCGAGTCATCATTTGCGCTGAGGCTACATCCTGTCACCATCGGGGTACATACAGGTTTTGAATCCTCCATCCCATATTTCTTCAAGATTTGCTTGAGGTACTTGGTTTGAGATAAAAAGATATCGCCTTCATTTTGTTGGATTTGTAAACCAAGAAAATATGTCAGCTCTCTAATCAAGGACATTTCGAATTCTTTCTGCATCACCAAGGCAAAATTTTGACTCATATCTTCTTCATTGCTGCCAAATATGATATCATCAACATACACAAGTATTAGCAATTTGTCATTTTCAATTTTTATATAAAGATTGCTATCTGTTGATCCTTTTGAAAAACCTTGTTGATGAAGGTATTTGTCCAGACAATAGTACCAAGCCCTTGGAGCCTGTTTAAGACCATAGAGAGCCTTCTTAAGTCTGCATATAAGTTTTGGATCATTTCCAAGAATGAATCCATCTGGTTGCTCAATGTGCACTTCTTCTTCTAAGTATCCATTCAGAAAGGCAGATTTCACATCCATTTGAAATACTTTGAATTTCTGAAAGCTAGAGAGAGCAAGGAACATTCTGATGGCCTCAAGTCTAGCAACGGGAGCAAAATTTTTTTCAAAGTATATTCCTTCTTGTTGAGCATACCCTTGACAAACAAGTCTGGCCTTATTTCTAACAATTTCCCCATTTTCATTCAACTTGTTTTTGAATATCCATTTTTTCCCTATGACATTCTTATCTTTTGGTCTAGGAACCAACTCCCAAGTGTTGATCTTTTCAATCTGCTCAAGTTCATCATCCATTGCCTTGACCCAGCATTCATCTTTGCATGCCTCTTTTACATTTTGCGGCTCAGTGGAGGAGAGTAATGCCAAATAGCTTGAAGCTTCTACTATTGCTCTTCTTGTTTGTATACCAGCCTCTTTCTACCCCAAAATATGAGATTCTGGATGATTCTTCTGAACGTACCTGGATGGAGTCTTTTCTTCTATCCTTATCTGTTCTTCTGGTGCCTCATTGGTCTCTTCTTCTTCATTATGAATCTGATTTGACGTAGATGGATAGTCCTCTTCATCTTCAAAATCTTCAGATCTTACCTACCTAGGAGTGCTTTCATCTTCATCAACCACTACATCAATACTTTCAACAATTTTTCCAAGCCTTTTGTTGTAACACTTGTATGCTTTGCTATGGGGAGAGTAATCGAGAAGAATGCCTTCATCTGCTCTGGGTTCAAACTTGCCAAGATTTTCATCAGTATTTTTGATGTAGCATTTACTCCCAAAAATTTTGAAATATTTTACCGAAGGAGTCTCACCATACCAGAGCTCATGAGGGGTTTGATTGTTGTTCACCCGGACATTTGTTTTGTTGAGAAT
>APFE030296510.1:0-60989 GCA_000404065.3 Pinus taeda
GCTGAAATTTCTCTTCCCTTTTGCTGCTGAAATATCTCTTGCTGTTGCTTCTACTTGCTGTCCGCTCCATTTGCAACTTTTTTTCTACTGAAATATCTTTTGCTGTTTTCTCCATTTCCAGGTCTCATTCTGCTGAAATATCTCTTGCTGTCCGCACCAATTGCAACTCTCTTTCTGCTAAAATATCTCTTGCTGTTCCTTCTACTTGCTGCTCATTTTTTGCTGAAATTTCTCTTCCCTTTTGCTGCTGAAATATCTCTTGCTGTTGCTTCTACTTGCTGTCCGCTCCATTTGCAACTTTTTTTCTACTGAAATATCTTTTGCTGTTTTCTCCATTTCCAGGTCTCATTCTGCTGAAATATCTCTTGCTGTCCGCACCAATTGCAACTCTCTTTCTGCTAAAATATCTCTTGCTGTTCCTTCTACTTGCTGCTCATTTTTTGCTGAAATTTCTCTTCCCTTTTGCTGCTGAAATATCTCTTGCTGTTGCTTCTACTTGCTGCTCATTTTTTGCTGAAATTTCTCTTCCCTTTTGTTACTGAAATATCTCTTGCCGTCCTTTTCTATTTACTGCTGAATTTTATTACTGAAATTTTGCTGCTGAAATTTACTACTACCGTTCTTCCAAGATTTCTAGGAACCCAAGATATGATAATAATTTTGCAGATAGTAAATAAGGTTTTGCATGTGTTTAACTGTTGTTCTTAAACCTGATCACATTAGTGCCACTTCCCACAGTGTCTGATTTATGGCAGCCTTGGTTTCAGTGTTAACTCGTTAAATTTATGATTCATATATCTTCTATAGAGCTTGCAACTCAACATGACATTTTGTTATAATATGTTTGTCTATAAGGATTTCATACCTTAATATATTTCTTGATATCTTTTCAGGCAAATATACGGCAGTATTAAATTTGCCTTATTTTAGTACTTTTCTCTTTATCATTTGAAAATTTGGCTTGTATTTGGTTACAACATTCATTGTCAAATGTAATTGCTAAATTATCTACCTTCCCACCTTTCCAGTTGTAATTTTGAGGTGAAGTTGGTCACTGCTACAAGAGTAAAAGTTGTTACCGCAAAAGAGGTTTTGGAGATGGGAATGCAAGCAGAGCCATTTATAGAAACAGCTCTCGTGACTCTTGGACATCTTGCAGCATCAAGTGAGAAGGTGGAGGAGGAGGTAGTGCTTGAAATATTTTAATGCAAAAGTGTCTTTGATGTCATTGGATTTCCTCTTTCTTTAAATCTATGTGGTCTTTTGATGAAGTTTCCTTTTAAGCTTGAATTGTGAATAAAGTAATCAGCTAATGTGTTTATATGCTTTTCATGCAAGCTACTCTTTCGTTAGATGATATTTTTGTTTTGACCTTATAATGGTTATAAATGTGGCATCCACATAAAGTTAAAATGTTCCATACATATTCCAGAAGTCACTAGGGTGATGTTTCCTGGAAAATGCTGGATGGAAACACTAATCAGTAGATAAGAACTCGAACAAGATTTGAAGCCTTAACATTCAGAATGAATAGTGTATAAGCTGTCCTTTTTTCCACCATTGTACGCACTTTATTACTTTAGATTCCCATATTATTATTTAATATGATAAAGTACCAGCCTCTGACTTTTATACTATGATTTCTCTGTGAGAAATGGTAAGCAGTTTTTTACTTTCTCTGGTGATGATTGTATGTTAACTTTTCTTCTTTTTACCCTGATTCAAATAGAATTAGTGTGTGTTGACTTTTTATTTAGTTTGTTCTTTTCAATATGGATGTGGATCAAAAGCATTTCAAGCCAGGAGGTTGTTTCCCATTTATATTTGCTTTTCGTTTTTGGTGACTTGACTACTTCCTATTTGATATTGTCTTTTTAGAAGTCTCTTTTTATCACTCTTGAAACTGACTCTTGCTCGTTTTCTAATTCTTAAAAGTTAATATCAATTGACATAATCACTACCCCTCTTTTCTCTTTACTGAATGATAATCATGTGTAGATTAGTTATTATTGGTACTGATGAGGGGAGAAATTTGTTATTATCAATTTAAACTATGGATTGATGTAAGAGAATTCAATAACCTTCGTTGATAAAATAGTTTCTATAAGAGATTTATTAGAGGCTGTCGTGTTGTACATATCGACCATTTCTGATCTCCTTGGAATCTAGCTGCCCAAGTAATCCATTACAGACCAACTTTACTTTTGCTCAGGATATTCTGAAAATTTGCCTTGATGAGTTTTCAACATTTGTTTGGAGAGTGGTCCCAACTCACTGCACCCACTCCTGTTGCATTAAAAATAGTTGTGGACTGCCTTACAGTACTGCAACTAATGACTATCATCATCATAACATTCACCAACTCATGTTAGGAATAAGATTAGAGAAGACACGAAGTTGAATCATGAATGCTTTACTTTATTTAAAATAATAAATAATCTCTTGAAATTCCTACTGGATGAGATGAATAATATCCCTATAATGTGTGCTTCGACATCTATTTCTGAAATACTAGCTGCTTCAGGGCACAAATGTTATAATACTGCTTCCTTGGTTATATCTAATATGAATAAACAGATTTATGCTATGTTAAGGGATTGTATTTAAAATTTGGATCAATAGACCTTGAATATCATTAATTTTTTGTGTTGATTTTTTTGGTAAGATAGAAATGACAACGGATTATTGATTTAAAATTGCACAGATATCACATGTACTAGATATTTTATTTTAAATCTTTTATATGTTTTCTATGATCTTAAATGCAGGCTGTTTTTATGATATGTGCAATAGCAGCCATAAATCCTGCACACAGGTATATCCTGTTTATTTCATGAGGTCTGTGGATTCTTTCTTCGGGTGCATATTTGTTCCACCCGTGGAGACTAATTACTAACAACATTTAATGCCAGGTCATTGATTTGTGCCATACTTGATCGTCTTTCAAAACAGCTTCAATATGCTACAAGGTTCAAGGTGAGTGCTGGGCATAGTTTTTTTCTTTTGAGAAAAAACTGCTTATATTACATAAAACTATGTCCAAAAGGAGAACAATATGTACAAGAACAAGGAAAAATGTACAATCAAGATTTTTATGTGCTCTAGCTGTTTCAACAAGGCTTTTATATTTCTGTTAAATACATATCCAATAAAGATTGACGCTATAAACTAATTTGATAAGATATGCCTATGTTATTCTTTTGGAGTGTTTGCTGTGATATGCACTGAGCATGTGTGATACAGAGACATGCGGAGTAATTGTCTTCTTTGTGCAGTATCTGGAGCAACTCATAGGATCTATCCTCATACGTTGGATAAAAGCACATCTGAGCCTTGCAGCTTTAGTTGAGGTAAGGTTTAAGCATGCACTTTTAATCATTAATTAGATACATTATGATCTGTGAATGCAGCAAGACTGAAGCCTACTCCTCTATTTCTTATTTAGAGGTAAGGCTTCTAAAACATATGATATTTATGAATAATCTTGGTTAAATGTTGATTCTATCTCATAGTTAAATGCTAATTAATACTCACCTTCTAAAAAAATATAGAAATTATACTTTTATCATAAACTAGAAATAATTTTTTTTTTTTCTGACAACTGCCATATTCATTTCTTTAGCTAGTCAGGGATACAGGTTTCATTGTAAGATCTCTCCTCCCTTCTATGAGTTTGTTGGTTTTGTCCATCTCCTGCAGAGCTTCTAGTTGTGTCCATAGCATAGCTAATTTCTTTTAATTTGTGTCACACTCTCCATATGATATAATGAGGTTAAATATTGTCTCCACCCTCCCCTTTTAGATACTTTTTGAATGAATTTTTCACATTGCCTCTTAAAGAGAAGATTAATAGGAATTTTAGGAAGACACCTACACTTCAGAATCATCCTCTCAAACTCAGCCCCAAGCTAGCCTTCTACACACAGATTTTATTACAGCTTATTGATTGTATAATGTTAATTTTAGGCAACAATGGTATGTCCTATGTTTTAGAGCAATTTTACTTCAATTTCTTTATTAGTCCAATATCAATATTCGCATCAACATGATAGTAAAATGCCGATAGAACATAAACATAAACAGTAGAAGACAAGCCAAGACAAGAGGACATGCTGACCAACCTGTCGTATATCTCTTTGGAGGTCTTCAATTCAGAGATATAGGCCACTAGATGCTTGTCAATGGAATCCCTGATAATCTTCTTCGCTTTGACTTCAGCCTTATTGTACTTGGTCTTTGCAGCAGGCGATGCATTTGAAGGAGGCTCAGGGATTTTAACCTCCACAAAATCCATCACTTCCTTCTCTTCCAAGGTCAAATCAAGAGACATCTTCCATCCATGATAGTCAGATTTATCATGGAGCTTGTCTTCAGCCGGGAAGTGGGATGAGGAACCCATTGAGTCTTTTGTCCTTGTCCAACTGTCTTTGGTGATTGCTCTTTCACTCTTGCCTGGGCTTTGTCTTCACCTCAACTTTGATACCATGTTAATTTAGAGAACACTGGTATGTCCTATTTTTTAGAACAATTTTACTTCAATTTCTTTATTAGCCCAATATTAATATTCACATCAACATGATAGTAAAATGCAGATAGAACATAAACATAAACAGTAGAAGACAAGCCAAGACAAGAGGACACAAGATGTGGCACCAGCTAGGGACAAACCCCAATGTGGGGAAACCCTTGGTCAAATCTTCTTTTAGTCTTCAATAGTTCAGCAGAGAGAGATAGTACAATTTACAAATTCTGATCATTTATAACAGCAACAAAAGAGCTCTAACTAGAAACGTCAACGCTGGTCAATAGGGCAGATTTCTTCCTCAATTCAGCTCGGTCAAACCCAGTCAACTTCGACCTCCAACAGCAAGTCTAATTAGCCCAAAACAGTCTGAAAAAGTCCAGTCAAAACTGGTCAACAAAAGTCAACCCTGTGGCCAGCCCTAGTACAGTCAATGCTGGTCAAACAGGAGGTCAGATTGCTTCGGTTCTTGTGCCCATATCTGCGGCCTGCTAAGACAGAATTCCTCCACCCAAAATCGCTCCAAGAACAGGTCAACACTTGGTCAACGCAGTCAAAACAGCCTTATCCAAATTCGGTCAACGACTAAAACAGAAAAGTACAGTCCTTTTCTTCGCATGTGTGGAGAGAGAAGCTGCCCAAAAATGCGTACCCAATCAGATGAGGAGAGAGAGATGTGTGAAGATGAGTGATGTCCAAATGAGGATGAGGCATCATGTAGTTATAGGCAAACGTTGAGGATGAATAGACGTGACTATTGGGCCTCTGAGCCTACATGAGTTTGCTGGCTGACCTTGACAATTTGTCCAGAATATAAATAAATTCATATCTTCATTTGTACATGTCAGAATCGGATGATCTTTAGATCAATCCTACACCTCTTGAAGAGAGGAATCCAAGAAAAGTATCAGCGGTCATAAATAAGATGACCCATGTGGAGTTGGTCTTAGCTGTCAATTTTAACATATAATTTATCTGTACTATCTATTGCATCGGTGTTTGCATGGGATGCATGACCATGTGGAATTGATGGGAACATACCCAAAACTGGACTAGAAGTATTGTCAAGCTACAAGGTTACTACAATCCAAGATATCAAGCTGTACATATATGTGTATCATAGAAGTGCTTCCTGTGTAATTTTTTTTGAAACTGGCAATTAATGCAATTCTGAAATTTCACCTCATTTACTTGAGGTTTCCTGGATCTACTTTTTGAGAATTTTTGGCCTTAAGGTTGATTTGAAGTATTTTGTTACAGAAGCTAATGCTTCATTCACTTCAACCTTACCCAGCAACTTAAGATAATAAATACCATATAAATTTACTTCAATGCCAACAAGGTATAGGCTTTAAGCCACACTTTTCAAACATATAACAGATTTGAAATAAATTATTACACAAGATTATAACAACAAAAACTCTGTTCCTTTATCTTCTAGATATATGTTAAATTAATTAAGAAATTCAGCTATATATTATGAGAAGTCAAGACGAACAACAAGGGCTAAAATCTATTCAATAAAGAAGATATTTAGCATACTACACACGCACACATAGAAAACTGGTACAAATCAAACTCTCCAAATCCTAGGGAAACCATAAGAAAACCCTAGCGACTAATTCCTCCTTAGTAGGAATCACTCCCAACTAAAATTGCTCAGTCCAGCAAAGATCCTCAACTTTTCTAGCATCAATACCGATAAGTTGCCCTTTAGTGCATACAACAAGATTGTGTTACACAAACTCTCCACACTACCACCATTGTCTTACGTAGGGTTTACAAAACCTAACCATGTTGCATTAGACAAGTATATGGAAAAACAACCATAGTTCTAGGCTCTAGCTTCCAACTATAGTTATTTTTATAACCCATAAAAATATTTTTGCAATCACTGAATATAAAATACATTGGAATTTTTAACTCGGAAAATTTAGACAGCAGAAGCAACATATAGGAAGTCAATCACTCATTGAAAATTTTCCTCAAATTGATCTTCACTTTTAATTACCTGAACAGTGAGGCTCCCTTCCTAGGAAACTGGCCCACAGAGAAAAATACAGAAATCATTACAGCAAACAAACCTCACAAATCTGCCCATGAGAAATCTGATCTGCACCACAGAAGTGTTGTACAGCTCAATTGAAGACTTTCCTCCACACGTGTGACCTACTGAAGGAACCCTCACATGGCACGTGTGGCCCAATTTCTCTACTTGTGTAGCATGAGTGAGCTGCAGCCCTTTCTGCATCTTGTGCTCAGAAAGTGGTACGGCTTCCTTGGTGAAAAAAGCCTCTACTCATTCTCTTTCTTTGAGTTTTTCCTCTTATTGCTGCACACTTCTTTTTCTCTTCATCCCTGGAGAAAATTACTCTTTCAAATCTTTGTCTATTTGCTTTATAATTTTTCATTGTGCTAAATCCCCAACTTTAATCTCCAAAGAGATGGATCACTAGGATTAAATCCTAAACCATTTGAGATAAACAGTTGAAATTAGACCAAATTCACTAATGTAATTAAAATTACATTTCCTTAGTTTCCTCGCTCAATAGCCAACATTTATGAATTAGCTTAATTAATGTGCTTTTCCTAAGTTTGACTCAGGTTAAATCATAAAAAGACTTGCTCAATAAATTTAGCAATTTTCCTAAGGAGGCTTTGTACGATTCATGCATGCTTGACACCTAGTGAATGCAGAAATACCTGCCCACTGCTACAAACATCAACATGTGCCACACCTTATTTTCATTCTAGGTTTTTCCTATCTATTGTTGGTGATGGTCCTGGAATTGTTTGGTAGGAAATGGATTCAAAAGATAGTAGACTTCGAGTAAAGGCCATGGTTGAAGAAATGGATGCCTTGGATAAAGGTGAGGCTTAAATTCTAGTTGGCTGGTAGAAAACCTATTAAAAGAAAAGATTTAAAGAAAAAAATCATATAAAAAATATACTATTAAAAAAAAATAGTCCGATGTAAATTTTGAAGGAGAACATTCATATATATAATAAAGGTTCTACATTATTGATAAAAAGTGCATGATAAAATTAAAAGGGAATCTTTCCAAATATCTTTAAAACTATATAAGATTATCTTTATTCTTCATTAAGTGGTTTACTAGCTCGTGGTCTTAGCAACCCATGGTAGTTTCCCATGGTATTTTCAAGGTAAAAGAAAAACAAAAAGAATACAAAATCTCTTTATGTGAATGGTAAGTTTTACATTTATGTGGAGAAAATTAACCGAGTCAAAGGCACATTAGTGGACATATATTTTATATTATACCCCAAAGAGGTGAATAGCCAAGTTAGTTGTAACTTTTCAAAAAGAAAAAGAAAAAATTATAAATAAAAGATATATAAAGAGAAGTTTTATATTATAAAGGGGTATTTTAAAGAAAAGTTCAAGTCATAATATTATTGAAAATATATATAAGTACAAAGCGGGTATTATTATAGAAGGTTACTTAAATGATCCACTTATTAAAGTATATAAAAGGTTAAACTTAGAACTATAAAGAGACATAAGGATAACAAGTTATAGCAGAGGAAGAGTACTTTATAAAAGCATTATAATAAATATAAGGAGCAGGTTATTTAAATAGTGGAGCTATATTAACTTTCTTTTTTAAAGTGAGAAAATAGTATATAAGGGGTTATAAAGTTTATACATTTGACTAAGGAAAGATGAAGGGGAAATTGTTAAGGATTCAATACTAAGGTTTTAAGGAATAATACATTTGAAGGTTTATTACCAATTAAAAAAAAGTGAATTTTTATCAATAAGGTGTTTAAGTTCATTAACTAGAAAGGGGCTTTAGTATGTTTTGAAAGAGAGGGTCAATCACACGAAGAATATATAAATTCCTTGGTCAAAGTATCATGACGATATTATCGACCAAGCAAAATGGAATCAACCACTGACGAGAAAGAAATTTAGTCGAAGTCAGATATGAAAGAGGGAAGATTTCCTAAAACTTTTAGTATATGTGTCAGTGCACTATTTAAAATCAAAGAATCACGGGCGGGAAATGATGTTATCATCTCTATTGATCCTACCCAAAATAATAATTATCTTAGTACTAAATGTGCTAACCAATTAGTAATTTCTGAATCAAATATAATTGAAACTAATTTCATTGACACAAGTGACAAACAATACGACATAAGCAATCTACAACTAAGTATTGGAGACTATACTTTTGTCTCGCAATTCACCGTTAAAACCTTATTTTGCGACAATAGTGATATAATTCTGGGTTCACCCCGGATCGAATCACTAGGATCTATTATCCTAAATATGAAGAAGGTGGTTTTGACATTTTAATACAACAAGAAAAAGATAACATTACAGGATGTTACAGTGAAGCCATTACAGGTCGAAGTCACAATCAAAGTTGCAAGTTCGAGGTTTAGGGTCAACGAAGAAATTACAGTTGCATCAAGGTATAGTCAAAGCCGAAATTGCAGAAGGATAGTTGAGGTTTTGGAAGGTCAAAGTCAAAGATAAGTGAAAAGCAGCTGAATTGATGTGACAAAAGAGGTAAGGTTGACTTGGTCTTAGAGGAGTCTTGGTGAAGGGTCTAGGTCTTGGAATTCGTCAATTGAAGATTCTATAAAAAGAAGAATTCATGTGGGTTTTCCTCTCAGATTGGAGAAGTTTTGGCCCTGGCTGATCGCATATATCTTTTGTCATTTTGTCTCATTGTTCTTTATGATTTGATCACTGTTTGGTGATAGAAAACACTAATAATAACAAAGCAAAAGAAGATGTTAATCAAGTAAAGTAAAAATACATCACAAACAATTATCATGCAAGAGAAATCACCTACACTTGTTGCCCCTAGATTTCTCAACATGGTTTCAGAGCTAAGGTGTCAAGTCAAGGAAGGGAAACTTAATAAAGGACACTCAAGGACTGAAGTTCCAGAAGATTATCAAGGGTATGAATCATCAAGAAGGTCCTCTCTTCTCCAAGGCATTTCAAAGACAAGGATTACATCATCATCTTGAAGGAAGCCAATAAAAGGTCTCAAAACTCTAGTTTCTACACTTGAAGCATTCTTCAAAACTTCGCTCAATTATCAACTCAAAGAAGGAGACCTCAAAAAGACCCTACCTCTATTCAAATAAAAGAGATATGCAAATCAAAACATATTGAAGTCTACTCATCCAACAAAAGAAAGAAGAAAACGTTGTCATTATCACCAAGGTTTCAAGACTTGATCAAGTTCTAGATTCTCAAGTTCTAAATAATGAACAAATAACAATGAACTATATCATTGTCTCAAGAAGTGGAAGGCCTGATTTAAATAATCAAAGCAATTCAAGCCCTTTGGCAAGGGAAGCAAACATTTGGGCCTTATAGAAATCACTGCTTTCATCCCCTCAAGAAGTAACAGCCAAATTTGTGGGCATCATCAAACTCCTCAAGAAGATCATTAAAGATGAGTTGTACTCATAGCACTAATCACATATCCCGAATTTATGGAGAAACAAATCTCTTTGGCACTAAGAAGTTCAAGCTCCTGTCTTACACTCATACTTATAACACAATCATTCATTCCAAAGGATTGATAATCATTGATATATTTTTAATAAAGCAGTCAATTGAAGGATAAGTGCAACAAAAGGATCCCCATTATGAAGTTCTGTTGCAAGGAAGACTTGTAGCTATCAAGGTAGCAGAAAGGAGCTACAATCATTCCATGTCTTAAAGAAACTCGTGAAGAAGCAGGTCGGCCCAAAAGAGAAATTGGACACCCTTGGATGGCTATAAATACAAGTCAAGTGACCCTCATTTGGAAATTGTCTATCATTCTTCTTTCTTTGTTTTGGCTTGCATAAGTCTGAGGTTGGTTTGCACAAGTCTGAAAGTGCAAGGTACGAAGCTCGCATGTGTGATCTAGGGTTTTGATTGCAGCCACAGGGTTGCCACAATGAATTTTAGGTTGCAACTATAGGCTCACAGGCTCATCTGTGTGGTTGGAAGGTTTTAATCCCACACATGTCTCTCTCTCCATGTGGTTGGGTCTTAGGGTTTCATTTTTTCAGTTGACCATAGATGTTGACAGTTGACCGCAGGCTTTTGGATCATGACTTTGATTAGTAGTGTTGTTGGATTCATCTCTTCGATGTTGTTTAGTTGATTTTGCTGGATAGTCTTGTGGATAAAGGATTGGATTATTGTACTCTCTTTGTTGAACATTTTAGGACATTCTAATAAGAAGAATAATTTGAAAGGGTTTTCCCCCTTGTGGGGTTTTTCCCTGGTCTCCGACCAATCCTGGTGTCTGTGTGAATTATGTTCTTCTATTGTTCCTTTATGTTCCGTTGCATTGATGATGATATTGTTCTTTCTATATAATTGCATATGTTGCTGAATAATGTTATGATGCTGTGGGGTGAATTGAATGTGTAAAAAATGAAATGCAATTATCTAAAGCAAATAACAATATAGCTCTAAGAAAAATTAACATCAACCAGGGTCTCAACTCTCTCTCACTTCTGAAATCTTCAACCTACTATTTTAATCTTGTACCTTCGTCGTGCGGTTCCTCAGTCTTCTCACACATGTGGCAAAATATGACAACTTTCAAACCTCTTCTTCATTGCGAGGCTTCTACTCTTCTTTGCTAGGCTTCCTTCACTTTTTGCAATAAGATAGACTCCTTTTCTATGTTTCTCACATTTCCTTTCTTCACTAAATTGCAGATCGAGTTCTTCTTCTATATGGATTGTCATAAGGTAAATTTTCGGTCTCCCTTGCTAGACAGAAACCTTCTTCACCTTCGCTTGAATAATCTTCTACTTTTCCTTGTCTTTGCATCCTTTTTCTTGTGTATCGATTGCAAATTGAATATGAGATATTGAGATGCCATAATAGGTCAAGTTCTTAGTTATATATATAGTCTCTTCAAGGTGGTTGAATGCCTTCATGAGTTTGACTTGACAGTTTCTTGAGGCCAACTTGGTGGAGGAGGCATAAATGACATTTTTGACTCAATTACAAATTTCTTTCTTGAAATACAAAGTCCAAGAAGGGACTGTTACATGATGACAAGGACTAAGAGTCATGACACAGACCCTAGAAGCACACAATGGGTGCTTTGACCTAGAAGTAAAATAAATAAGCACAAAACCCATGCTTATAAATAATTTTATTTTACAATAAATTTTTCTTTTTCTTTCTTTTGACAAATACATCATGTCATGAGCTAGACAACAATTATGAAGATTGATATTAGTTACATCTCTCAACACTCCCTCTTAACGAGGGAGGTGTTCATAATTGTTCAACCGATACAAGGTTGACCTCAATTTGAAGTGTTCCAAGAAGAGTACAACAACATACGCAATGCTAGTTACCAAACCACCAAGGTATCACATTAAAGATCCAAGTGTCAAGACACTATTTCAAAGATCCATCGGCTCAAGGATCTAAGTGTCATTTCCAAGACACTAATACAAGGATCTAAGACACTAACAGGGACTAAGATGTCATCAAGGCAACTTGCCAATAGAGGTACCATCAAGCTACAACCCTGGTATCAATCCAACAGGATATAAATACCATCTAGGCCTTCATGCGAAGACACCAACCCTCAGGGATCCAGGTATCATCAAGGTCAAGCACTAAAACAAAGCTCCACAAGACCAAGATACCCTCTCACACTGGGATCTAGACATCATCAAGGCCAAACTATAACTAAGATCTCAACACCAACTAGGCTAAGATGTCCCTCTCAAGTACCATCTACAGGCAACTTATGGTACTTACCTCTCCTAAATAAGAGATATCCTTATAACCGGGCTTCAGATCCCTTAGCTTGCAATTGTATATTGTAGCATATTCTCATCAGTTGATGTAGAGGAGGTATTTTGTAAAAAGTTCGGATTACTTGTTATGTTGAGAATTGTATTAGACCTTAGAAATTTCACAATTGGTCTTAGAAGTTGTCACATAATTGCTTCAGAATTCTTCTTAAAGGATCTGCGAAATTGATTTAGAGATATGCCAACTCCAAGTAGGTGATGAGAGCCATGTTGATTTGGGGTAGCATCGGATGTGCTCTAGCCATGAAAATTGGTGGAGAGGCTAAAGCATATGAGATCTCCAAGACCCAGAAATGGTTTGGGCAAATTCTACCCGGTTTAGGAGATATTAAAATAATTAATATTTTTATTGGAGTTCCTAAGTCTAAAGTTAGGAAAAATATAATATTAATGGGTATTAATATAAAACTGGGTTAGAAGGTTCCAAAAGACATGGATCAAGCCAAATCTAATCTTAGTCGTTGATTAGAGATGTAATCTCGACCGTGGAAGGACCAACATGAAAAGTATAAGAGGAGGCTTGAGGGTCAATTGGAGAACATACCAAAGTGATCAGTTATTCGATTTGCTAGAGTGGGGTTGCTAAGCAAAGTCGAATCAGTGATCAACAACGAGGGGCAGTGAGTACTGGACAGAGAGGCAGAGACTATGCCAAGATACCAGTGCAGAAGTAGAGAGCAAGAGCAACAGCCAGAGCAGGCCACACAGAGCCCAACAGAGACAACACAAAGGCTTGAGGGATTGCATCATCCACGTAGAGAGTAGCTGGAGTGATGCAGAGGGTCCCAGAGGCTGCGCAGTGCCTCGGAGGGCTGACGCAGAGGCCAGAAGGGCCAGTGCAATGCTTCAGAGTCATTGGAGAGGGTTTCATGGGACAGGGTTTCTGAATATTTGTTTTTGAATAGAGAGGTATTGCTGGTACTAGGTAGTTATTTATCTCTGTCAGGTGAGCGAGTTTGGCACCCAGTTGTACTCAAGGAAATACTGCATAATAATAAACCCTCAGAATAGTTGCACTGGTTTTCCCACGTTGGGTTTTTCTGGGGACATTTGTCCAAAAATAACGGTGTCACTTGTGTGTTTGTTTTCTTTCAGCTGATGATCTGTAGATGTTGAGACTGTATTGTGTTTATTTTGTTATTTATATGTTTTAAATAACTTGTTCGAATTTAACAAGTAGAAGAAATAAACCAACAAAATACATATTAAATTTCTAACAGATAGACTTAGAAATTTCAACAAGCCAAAGATCTTTAAGTTGCCTTTTCCCTTCTATTTTACCTTAGCTCTGATACCATGTTAGAAAATCATAAAGGCAAAAAGATTTTGTTACCTTGATAATTACTTGTGATTTATTTGTATTCTTATTATCTTGTTTTGTGTCTTCTTATCGTCAAGGAACTACCAAAACATAGATGCATAAAGATCAAAACAACAAGGACATAAGATGCAGGCTCTCAGCTAGGGCAAAACCCCTCTTCTAGGGGAAAACCCAAAAACTTCTCTTCTTTTCTTTAGAACCAAATCAAATGGGACAATCAAGACTACTAGACCAAGAACCTTCCTCCAACCACCAAGTTAGCGTCTAAGAAAAAGACTAGTCAAACTCTAGTCAAGCCCTTTAATAGTCAAGATAATTTAAGCACATCAAAAAAGGTCAACAAGGGTCTCGACCCTCTCTTTCACTTCTGAAATCTTTGGTCTGCTATTTTAATCCTGTACCCCTTTGGCCTTGCTGTACCTCAATCTTCTTGCACGTGTGGCAAAATATGACAACATTCAGACTTCTCCTTCATTGCCAAGCTTCTAGTCTTCTTCGCTAGGCTTCCTTCACTTTTTGCAATAAGACAGACTCATTTTCTGTGTCTTGCATTTCCTTTCTTCACTAGATTGCAAATCGAGTTGTTGTGTATGGATTGTCATAAGGTAAATTTCCAGTCTCCTTTGTTAGACAAAAACCTTCTTCACCTTCGCTTGAATATTCGTCTACTTTTCCTTGTCTTCACACCCTTTTTCTTGTGTATCAATTGCAGATTGAATATGAGAAATTGAGATGCCATAATAGGTCGAGTGCTTAGCTGTATATATAGTCTCTTCAAGGTAGTCAAATCCCTTCACAAGGTTGACTTGACAATTTCTTGACGCCGACTTGGAGGAGGCATAAATGACATTTTTGACTCGCTACAAATTTCTTTCTTGATGTACAAAGCCCAAGAAGGGTCTATTACATGATGACAAGGACTAAGGCTCATGACACAAACCCTAGAAGCACATAATATGTGCTTTGACCTAGAAATAATATAAATAAAGCATGAATCCCATGCTTATAAATAATTTTTTCTTACAATAAATTTTTCTTTTTCTTTCTTTTGACAAATACATCATGTCATGAGGTAGACAACAATTATGAAGATCGATACTAGTTACATTTCTCAACATATAATATGGCCTAAAGTATCGGAAAAAGCCTAAAAAGGCCTAGATATTCTATATTGGGGTTCAAATACTCTATTCACAGAGCAAAGATGAGGCTACCATAAATTAGGGTTTGATTGATATACAACAATAAAGTGCACAATGTTATATAGCAGCCAAAGAAAATGCCTTCTAATGATAATCAATAAGGGAACAAAGGCCTTCCAATAGGGACTAGGCTTTGTTAGAAAGTTAATCGATGCCCGTAGGATGCATAAACATAAAAAATAAGGATGACATCAGCCCTAAATTAGGAAGATTTACCATGCACTATGCTAGATTTTGCCTTTATATGATTTATAGATGCAAATCCTAGTTTATAAACCACAAACATCCACACAAAATTCACTTTTATGCATAAACCTTCTTTAGAAACCTTAGCAACTAAACCTAGATGTCTAGGAATAGGAGAAAAAAGATGAAATTTAATAAAGATTATGGATGATCAACACACAAATGATTAGTGCCTTATCCTACTGGGGTTTAATGGAATCTTTTGGTGATCTTCGGGATGATGAACTTCTTGAAGGACGCACTTCTAGACATACGAGCACACAGTAGTCTACAGTAAACTTTGCACTTATGGCTAATATACACAGTATCTTTGAACCTCAAACTTACTCAGAGGCTAAGGGTACACCTGAATGGGAACAGGCTATGGACGCTGAATTTCAGAGTCTTCAAAAAAATCACACACGGACCCTGTCTGATCTTCCTGAAGGGAAAAAGCCCATTAGCTACAAATGGATATATAAAGTGAAGTACAAAGCCAATGGAACTCTAGACAAGTATAAAGCTCGTCTTGTGGCTCTGGGATTCTCACAGAAGGAAGGCATTGACTATGAGGAGACTTTTGCTCCAACAGCCAAAATGAGTACCATACGTCTTGTCCTTGCCCTAACAGCTCAGTTTAAATGGAAAGTCCATCAGATGGATGTAAAAAGTGCTTTTCTAAATGGTGACTTACAGGAAGAAGTCTACATGACACAGCCTCCAGGATTTAAGATTGCCGGTCAAGAACAGAAAGTGTGTAGATTAGCTAAAGCTCTCTATGGATTGAAACAAGCTCCTCGGCGCTTGGTTACATGAAAATTGATCAGTACCTGACAGATCATGGTTTTCAGCGGAGCCCATCTGATGCAAATCTGTATATCAAGCACACTGGTGATGATATCTTGTTTGTGGTTGTCTATGTAGATGACCTTATCATTACTGGCAGCTCTGCACATTTGATCAATGGGATCAAACAAGACTTATGCAGAACTTTTGATATGACAGACTTGGGACTTCTTCACTATTGTCTGGGGATTGAAGTTTGGCAGACTGAGAATCACATCTTTCTCTCTTAGTCCAAGTATGCCAAAAATCTTGTGGACAGGTTCAGAATGCAGGATTGCAAACCAGCCTCGACTCCTATGGAACCAGGGCTCAAACTTTCAGCTCAGTCATCCTCTCCTCCTGTGGATGAAACCTTATTCAGGCAATTAGTAGGCAGTCTTATCTATCTTACTGCCACCAGACCAGACATCAGTTTTTCAGAAAGCTACATTTCCCGCTTCATGTCCGCTCCTAAAGCTGATCATTGGATAGCAGCAAAGCGTGTACTAAGATATGTGCGTGGCACTTCTGATTATGGTCTTCTATACACTCGCAGTTCCGATCCTATACTTAGAGGTTACACAGATTCTGACTGGGCCGGTTCAGTTGATGATCGTAAATCTACAGCTGGGTATGTGTTTAGTCTAGGATCTGGTGCTGTCACCTGGACTAGTAAGAAGCAACAAGCCGTGGCTCTCTCCTCCACCGAAGCAGAATATCGAGGAGCAGTTAAGGCTTCCTGTGAGGCAGTTTGGCTTCGACGTATGCTTGTAGACATGCATGCTTCCCAGATTGGTCCTACTTCCTTGTTTTGTGATAATCAGGGAGTGCTCAAACTTGCCAAAAATCCTGTCTTTCATGAACGAACAAAACATGTGGAAACTCATTGCCACTACATTCGCCAGCTTGTTGAAGACGGATTCGTTCAGTTGAGATATATTCCCACAACAGAGCAGCCTGCAGATATCTTCACCAAGCCTCTTGGTCCTGCTAAGTTTGAACAATTCAGGGGGTCTATTGGTGTTGTAAATAGATTGAGCATTAAGGGAGGGTATTAGAATAATGCTAATTTAGTTTAATGTTCATTCTTCTAGCTGTTACTATTTTTATTTCTTTAGCAAGTTTCTTAGATGAAACTGAATCTTACATAGAAACTTGATGTTTCTATCTTTGTAAATATCTCTGTATTATTATTGAGTATTGTTACTCAATCAATTCATTGAATTCATTTGGAAATCCATATGCGTGTTTCGCATTGTTTTAGGGGAAGACTTTGATGGAGTAAGGGGGATGGCTAGGGCATCTACTTTTAAAGCCCTATCTGTTATTCTTGTGAGGGGAAAAATTAAATATAGGGAATTCACATTTAGAGTTTCCCTATAGGCCTTAAGGAGAACAATTTTTGCATGCAACATTGTAGCAAGATTTCAACATAAATAAAGCATTTAGTTATGGCACAATAGAAACCCTACTTCATACATTTAATATGCACAATATCAATGATAAAGTGATCAACGTACAAAATCCTCCAAAAAAGCTCTTTCAATCCTAGAATAACATGTCCATGCAAAAATCGATTCCACAAGAAAGTCCCAGCGTAAAAAGATTACATCTTGCCCATTCTAGCAAAAAACACCGATTCACACTCTATTTGGAGAGGAGAATAGAATGTGTGATGATGAAAATGAAATGAAGGTAGTCTCTATTTATGTGAGACTTATTCCACTAATTTCTATAATAATGCAAAGTAACAAGTCCTAATTACAAGTTTACATCGAGTGTTCTACAAGAGAGTGGTTACAAACCAACCTCATAGCTTAAAAATATAACATAAGATGCCAAAAATACCCACACATGTGGGAGAAATATCTCCTCCACTATGACATCATTCCCCAAATGAGCTCTAAATGCCACAAGTAAGTACCTATTGGGCTAATGGGTGCCCTAGACTCCAAAAAGTAGCTCTAGTATCATGGGCGTGTCTCCAAAGTGTCTCCATACCATTATGTCATCTCAATGGTTCCCAACGTCATCATCTAAAGGGAAAGAGGAGTGATGTGGTACTCTCCTACTCAAGTATTGGGGCTAAAAGGTGATTTGCAAGCCTTCGCTTATCATCTCAAGGATGACCATCATCATCTGGGTTCTGGAACAAGCAATGCCCATCAAACCATGTTAAGGCTAGCCGGGGGGCATCCTAGGTCCATTGGGCACATCATCAATATCTCCAACATCAAGCTTCACGAGCTCAACATTTCAACATCTGGGGTGTCAAGTGTTGAAATATGTAACTAGAGTCAGTCTTCATAATGACATATGTAATCATGATTTTTATGTATTTAATGTAATGAGAAAAATAATTTTATTATTGTTATTCTTGAGGCATGGGTTTCATGCTCAAGGAAATTTATTTTATAGGTCAAGCTCCCATTTAGAGCTTGCAGGGCTTGTCATTGAGTCTACAAGTCTAGAAAGTCATTGTCATGTATGAAACACCCTTCTTGGACATTTTATTTGAGTCAAAATAGAGTCAAAAGATCCTCCAAGACCTCATCAAGTGCTAACAAGCAAGTCAACCTATCTAGAAGGTGAAGTCGGCGTATTTGAGGGCTCAAGATAGCCTATATAAAGGAGTACTTGACCTCATTCAAGACACACTCACTCAAGCATTAAGAGAAGTTCGATCAAGATAGAGAAAGTAGCTTAATACCTAGTGAAGAAAGAAGAAGGAAGAGTGAAGCACTCTAGATCTATTTTGGGCTATATTCATCCTCACGTGCGAAGGTTATGGGATCATCTTGCAGCAGAAGATACCGAATCATAGTCGCTCCAAGAGAGCCAGAGTTTTGGGTCAAAGAAAGTCTCCCTTGCAAGTTGAATTGATAAGAAGAAGATTCCATCTCAAGCGCAGGAGAAAGAAGACAAATTCATCCATATTCTAGCCACACGTGTGATCTAGGGTTTCTACAGAAGAAACTCTTGGAGGCCGAAATTGCAGAAGAATCTTCTAGGAAGTCAAAATTGTAGAAGTATCTACTGGAGGGTTGAAGTTGCTGGACAGAAATCTCATCAAAAGGAAAGGTTTGACTTGGTCTTGGAGGGGTCTTGGTCAAGGGTCATTAGTTTGGGAATTCGTCAATTGAAGTTCTATAAGAAGAGAAGAATTCTGGTGGGTTTTCCTCTCAGTTGGAGAGGTTTTGGCCTCAACTGATCACCTATATCTTGTGTCCTTTTGTTTTACTGTTCTTTTGACTTGGTCTTGGAGGGGTCTTGGTTAAGGGTCATTGGTTTGGGAATTCGTCAATTGAAGTTCTATAAGAAGAGTAGAATTTTGGTGGGTTTTCCTCCTAGTTGGAGAGGTTTTGGCCCCAACTGATCACCTATATCTTGTGCCCTCTTGTATTACTGTTCTTTATGGTTTGGTAGTTGTTTGATGAAAAGAACACATAATAATAACAAGTAAAAGAAGAAGCAAATTAAGTTAAGAAAAATACATCACAAGCAATTATCAAAAATAAGAGAAATCACCTAATCTAGCTGCCCTAGATTTCTCAACATGGTATCAAAGCTAAGGTGACAAGACAAGGAGAGGCAGCTTAAAGAAGGACACTCAAGGGCCAAAGCACAAGAACATCATCAAGAGCATCAATCATAAAAAAGAACCATTCATCTCAAGGATCATCACATCTCAAAGAAAGAAGACCTCAAAACCCTAGCTCATCCAAAGAAGGGCTATTCACTTGAAGCATTCTTGAGAAGCTCACATCATCATCACAAAGAAAGTATCTACAAGACCCTACCTCCACTCAAAGGACTACTCGTTGAAGCATCTTGAAGTCTCTACATCCAAGAGAAGTGAGAAGAGGCGCTGTCATCATCATCAAGGAATCAAGGTGATCTCCCTCTCAGTGAAGGATCACTATTGAAGGAAGACATCTTCATTAAGAAGACATCTTCTATTATCAACCTCATCATCAAAATCAAGAAGGCATCAAGTTGAAGATATCTTCATCAAGGAGCAACTTCACTTGACAAGTAAGTACCTCTATATCTATGACTGAATTTGCTATCAAAATGACTTCATTTTGCAAGGAAAGCAACAAATTGGTTGGGTCATCAAACTTTCTTACATGGAAGAAGAGGACATATTTGATCCTTGTAGAAAATGAAGTTGTTGAACATGTTAAGGGTTCAATCATTAAGCCTCCAAAGGAAGAAGCTCAAGCTCTAGCCAAATATAAGAAAGAGGAAATAAGGGCTCAAAGGATTCTTATAGAATCCATCAAGGATCCCATCATTCCATATGTAGCGAAGTTGGAGACATCAAAAGAAATATATGACAATTTAGTAGAATTGTTCTTCGTAAGTACTACTGGAGAAGTGATATCTTTGAAAAACGAGCTATACAAAACGAAGATCTCAAAGGAAGATGGAATAGCCTCATACTTCATGAGGGTATCAGAAATACCAACTACAAGAGTTGGGAGAAATAATGTCCGACAAAGAAATGACCACTATAATGCTCAATGCACTACTAGAGGAATGGGGCAGCTTTACCTCAAGCATCTATGGGAAAAAGGAAGCTACCCCATTCAGTGAACCAAGATCATTGTTTAAGATTGAAGAAACCAGGTTGAAGGCAAAAAACAATGTAGGATCAAACAAGCAAGTCCAAGTATTTGCTTCCATGGCTAGGAGGAAAGGAAAGTTTGGAAGGTTTGGTCCTCAGAAAAAGAACAAGAAGAATATGTCAAAGATCAAGATGTAAATGATTTAGAAGAGTTTGCAGTGGTTGAATATTATTGTAATTGGGCCACTATCCCTAGCAAAAGAGCCCAAGAGTTTTGTTTTATCTTTTATTATAAAGAGTGGTGGGGTGGTGTTAGGGAAGGAAGTTGTAGCTTCCTTCAGGAGGTTGTCTCCTCCTTCCAGTGGATGTTGGCAAACCAAGGGTTGTAGCTCCTTCTAGTAGTGGCTGGTAAATATCTTGGAGTTGTAACCCTTCTAGTTGTAGCTGGTAAACCGGAAGTTGTAGCTTCCTTTGTAATATAAATAAATAGTTCATATAGTTTTTGTTCATTTCTTGATGTGATGATATTGGTTAATGCTTTTCATACTATATTGTAAAGAAAAGTGAAACACTGATTTACCCCCCTCTCAGTATTTCCAACAATATCCTAGCCATACTTTATCCCAACCATCCTTTGCATTTTTTTTTCCAGTATGGCTTTCTTATGCTTTTGTCTTTCTTTTAGTTACATCAATTTCTAGGGCAAGGTTTTTCGGCCTAGACTCAAGGATGAGGATGAAAGGGTGCCAATGCCCATGACTAGTGAGCTTCAAAGCAAGGAATAGATATGGAATGATAGGAAAGATAAAAGTGGTAAGTCTGGAATATCTTGGACACACTACTTCAATCAGAGCCTCCCTAGTAGTGCCCTTCTTATAACCCTAAGGCCTCAAACAAGGTCTCGCTCAACTAGAGTTGAAGGCTAACCTCTTGGGTGAAGTGAGGAAACAAGAATACAGTCAGGATTGGTCAATCATCCTGTTTTCCGCTTGAACCATATTAGTATGCCGATAAGATTAAGTGAAAGCACATGATTACAAAATGTATAAAGTACCTCCCAATGGATGGCCCACCTTCCTTCAAGAAGGAATGCTGGATGGGAGAGAGAGGTCTAACCAGAACAAGAAGGGGAGGATCTTGGCATTGTGTTATGTGTTGTTCAAATAGGGGTGCTGGTTGGCTGGCTGTCCAAGGAGGAGAAAAAGTTTTCTCCTATGGGTTACCCACTTTTTGGTGGGTAATCGTTACAATCTAATTTGTTGAATTAACTGTCTATTTGTAGAATGTTTGTGGGAGTCTTTTGGTAGCCAATGCCTTCAATTGCAAAATTTTGCAATGCGAGTCCTATGTAAAACTTGCAGTGCTTCTAGGTGTGAGCACAACCGGTTTGATCAGATTCACACAAAGAAGAGAAAATGTTTGGACCAAAAATAGTTAAATGCTTTTGTCTTTGTGCAGTACAACCTCTGGCTAAGGCGCAACTAGTGGCTAAGCAGAAGACATGATATAGACCCCATCATGTTGGATGTTGTTAATCCAACCTTAGAATGGATAGAAGAGTCTAAGTCAGCATAGCTTAATCTTGGTTTTGATATCGATGACTTGGATTTTGGGGGGATTGGTTTGGATCTGGATCCACTAGCATGAGACACTGTAAATTAAAGTGACAGCATAGCACCAAGCATGGTACATGCAAGCACTAGTTGTGTAGTTCATGCTTCTGCTAAAATTACTATTATAGCCTCAAATGTCGCTGAGTTTGGCAAGTCGAAGACTGAGGCAGAGGATGCTTTTGTAGGTCATGCAGAGGATCCCATTTCTTGCAGTGGTGATGAGTTTGATAATTGATCATGTTGACCAGTGATTCGTACTATGCAGTATGTGGTAGACCTTTGGCTAGTAGTTTGTAGCCTGATCTTGGACTGTAGAGGCTATTTAGAGCCTCACTGATTATGTATGTTGTTGCTCATATCTATTGTACTAGGTGCCATTTTAATATATTCAGCATTAAATGGTATATACATGAGTAAATTTTGCATATTTTGTCTCTAAAAGTTTGGAATTTTAAAAATATATTCTTTTCATTAAAATTTAAATATATTATGTATTTTTTTTTGTAAACTGAATCTTTAAAATCAGATTGGTCCAAGTCATGGCCAAGTCCAAGTCTGAGCTTGAGTTGATCCTTGACCGATTCCAAGTTTCAGTCCAAGTTTTAAAACATTGATCCAAACCCCAGATTGATAAAGATAGACCTTGGTAGATTTCTTTACTTTTTACTGAATAAATTTCTTTGCATGTTGTGCTTTGCAAAAGAAATCCAAATTATGAAACCAGCTTATGCAACTATGAAAATTCCATGTCCAAGTTAAGGAGATGTTATGCTCGTTAAATACTAAGAATATTTTCAGACAGCAGAGGGATACTGCTACGCATGTGATGGTCATTATTTTATAGTAATTCTCAGGTTGCCAATACTGAGGTTTTAGATCTGTTAAAGATTTTCTGCTGTAAATTCTCATCCCTGACTTGTAATAAACAGAGAAGATAACAATGCTAGTGCAGCACACTCTTTAAAGAGTGAACGTGCTCTAATATGAGTGCGCTGGAGAGAAAAGTCAGGCCAAGATTGAAAATGACAAGCTTGAAGAGAGAAATGGTTGAATACAGAAGAAGAGGTTCAGACATGCTCTGATACCATGTTGAGATCACAAGAGATAAATGAGGATGATCTGGGACCAACAAACACACCCTAAATCGATATAATCGATAGACATAAACAGAAGAGAAGATGAGCCCATGAACAAGAGAAACACAAGAGTAGGTGCCTATAGGCTTAATCGTCACAGAAGAGTGCAATTGGCTCATAATAAAAGAATATGTAATCATATGAAGTGTAGTGTGGATTTGTACTCTTTATATATTTCTTAATACAAATAAGTGTACAGATATATGTACAGCTTTGGAAATCTCCTCTCTAATGCTTACATGCTCTTTGATGTTGTCTTGTGTGTGAGTGTTCACATTGTTGGTACTGTGATCATATCAGTATCGCTTGCTGTCTTGTTATCTCTCCTACTCTCTCTATATCCATAAAATACTGAAAATTGGAATCTTATTGGTGTCTGTTTCGATATTATTGAAGTGATATTGTGGCTAGTGGTTCATATCTGATAATTTTTTATGAAGGTTTTTATGCCAGAAGCTTCATACCGAAAATTTCTTCCTCTAAATAATTTTCGTGTTCCCTCTGGCAAATGTTTTTAGTTTCTATATACTTGAGAGTTATTCTAGCATCTTAAGTTTCCGTGAACGTAACATTAATGGTCTCTTTTACTGATATTAAACTGGCGTTTCATCGATCTGTATCTTTTTCATGACTGTTTTATTGGGCTGTTTCAGATTAGAGGGCTTTTCTTTCTGAAGGCAGAACCAAAGTGTTTTGTACTAAATTGTTGTCCAGTACTTCTTCCACAACTGATCTTGAATGGAAATGATTCTGATTTGAACTGGCTCGCAACGGTAAGATGTATAATTTGCAATACTCTTTGTTTTTGTTGAACGGTTTGATTTGCAAATCTTTTTCATTCATTTTTTTGTGGGATAAGGGAGAGCCAGAATGCAGAGATACCTTAACATATTCTAAATTACGGAGCATTTGTTTGTTTGTTTATAAGTTCATAGTAACATACGGACAAATATTATATTAAAACAGCCTCTACTATTTCATTATTGCACATTAACATGGTTTTTTTTGCCGAACTCCTGTGGACACCTAATTTTCCTGCCGTGGAAAGGCATCCCAGGGTGCCTTTTTTTATGTTTTGTTCACTATGTAGCCACCATCAAGGCTCTTCTGGATTCCTTTAGATAGAATTTTCAGTAAGAATTTATCTTTTTTATGTTCCATCCTCCATGAACTTTCCATTTTTGTTGATTGGTCTTGATCAGTGGTGGACATAAATAAAGTTGATTTCTTTAAATAAGGCATGATAAGTTGGTAACCATTGAAGAATCAGAGGTCCTCTCCAGCATCAGAATCCAGATTTAATGACAATTTTACCAAGTTCTTTGGGCTATTAGCATTATATCAACATTTGCAATTTGAATATATGATGTGACAATTAGAACTGATAGAGAACTATAGAATGTTTTGATTATTCTGTTTCCTAATTTTTGACGATGTCATTGACATTACAAAGTTCTGATAAATGAATATGCATATTAAGTACAAACAATTGCATGTCCGCAGAATTTTGAGTAATCTACAGAGGAGTAAATGTACTACAAATATTACAGACAAATATATATGCAATAAATAAAAATATATTTATGATGAATTTTGAACAGTTGAATGATGTTGATTTTTAGTATTTACACTAAAGGACCTGGTTTAAATATAGCCTTGGGTGCCTTTTAACGAGGGGTCATGATCTTTGATCGTGCCTCTTACGTAACAACATATTATTATTTTTTATGCATAACATCGCCACCCCCTCAGAAGAAATGCTTTGTACTCAAAGCATAGGTAGTGAGGGATGTTGTTGACAAAAATTTTCCATCTCCCACAAGACTTCTTCTTCCTATAGGTTCTTCCACTTAATTGATATTCTTTAATTACTTGTGATCATAATTTCTTTTCTCTGGTGGTAACAATACCTTCTGGTTTTAAAACGATCTTCCATTCATTATCTAATGTGGGGAGTGTCGTTTGTGCTGCTTGGTGCTTACCTAGTACCCTCTTGACGCAAGATACATGGAAAACATTGTGAATGTGGCTTTTATCAGGGAGGCTCATGCTGTATGCTACTTGGCTGATCTTTTTGTTAATTGGTCTGTAGAACTTTGGTGCCAAATTTTTCTTTCCTTGCTGTTCCAGGTATAATTGTTTGTAAGGTTGAAGCTTCACTATTGAGTTTGTAGCTTGGAAGGTGGTTTTGCATGGGTCAAGTGCCATGACATGCAACGAACCACCTCAGTTATCTTCTATGGCAATTATTTTAATGAATTCAATACTTTAGACGACAGTTTAATTTAATCTCTGGTTACCCTTTTTATAAAATGATAAAGTCAAGGACAGATTAATTGTTGGAATTTCTAAGTCTGACACGTTAGAAACCCTTCATGCACTTTAATGATTTATTCCTACCTACTTGTTCTATTAATTAACAAGTTATTTACCATGTAAACACTGGAAATAAATACAAGTACATGCTCAACACATTATAGATCAGCAACTGAAGGAAATTGAAACAAACACACAAGTGACAACATTGTTTTTGGACGAATGTCCCTAGAAAAACCCAATGTGGGAATTCCGGTGCAACTATTTGACGGTTTGATTTATTAAGCAGTTTCAGAATACAATCTGGTTGCCAAATCTGGCTCACCCAACAGAGAAAATCCTCGGCAATAGTACCACTCTACTGGGAAGTAGATATTCCGGCTGAAACCCCGGATAAACACTCCGGTAGCTCCACAGCGCCAATCTGCCCCACGAAACTTGGGCGTCAGCCTCTCTCTGGCCCAGAGTTAGCCCAACGTCACTATGGCTTGGCCTCCGTCAGCCTCTAGAGGCACTGCGTCAACCCTCTGGCCCTTTGCGTGACCCACGCTGGCCCTTTGAGGCACTTCGCAGCTCCTGGCTGCCTTTGCATGAGCCCTGACTGGCTCTGTGTGAACCCTTGGCTGCTTTTGCGTCCCTCTCTCCAGCTACTGCGCTGATCCTCCTAGTGCTATCTTTGCCTTTCTACTTCTGTATTCACCGCCTCTCAGCTGCAACTCTGATCACTCTCTCAACTTTCTCAGCAAACCCAACCCTAGAAAGTAGAAATCTTGATCAACTCGGTGTGTTTTCCAAGTGATCCTCAAGCCTCTTCTTATACTTTTCTCGTTGACAAATCAACGGCCGAGATTAAGTCCCTAATCAACGGCTAAGATTAGATCTGGCTTGATCCATGACTTTTGGACCCTTCTAACACAATTTTATATTAATTCACATTAATATTTTATTTTCCCTAATTTTAGACTTAGGAACTCCATTAAAAGTATTAATTATTTTAATATCTCCCAAATTGTTTAGAATCTGCCCAAACCATTTTTGGGTATTGGAGATCTCATGTGCCTTAGCCTCTCGACCAATTTTCGTGGCTAGAGCACATCCGATGCTACCCCAAATCAACACTCTTTGTTAGCGAGGACTGTGCTCTAGTAATACTCCTTACTGAGCATCACCCTGGTCATCTAGCATTGGACCCTGTGCTGATCCTAGTCTTGCTGCCCAACATCCTCTGCACTGCTGCATCCTATACTGCTACTCATGGCTTTGCCACTGCCACTGCTGCATCTGTATGACAGCTCCCTCTGCATCTGTGCTACTGCCCATGGTCCTGCCACTACCACTGTTGCATCTGCACTGCAACCCCTCTCATCATGTTGCATCGTGCTGCCCATAGCACTAACACTGCTAACTGCTGCACTGCAACTCAGTTACTGAGAAGTAAGTAACTGATCTTCCAACTCTGACATCTCTGTCAGGCTAGAGACGCCCTCGATGCTGAAACTCCCTCTGTTGTTGACAAGTGCTCCCTCTCTAACCTTTGCGTTGCTGCAACAACTACATGTATCTCGCACCGTTGAACACCTCTCTATGCCATCCTGCACTGGTGTAACACTCTCGTGCTTCTCGCACTGCTGCCTCACGCTGTACTGGGAATCTTGCACTGTAGCTCCCTCTGTCGCTCCATCCGCATTTGTCTCTACTGACATCGCCAGCATTGCTACTCCTCTTCGGGGCTCCCGTAGCAAGGTCTAATTCAAGAGGCTGGGTACCTCGAGGATCTTGCCCCTCATCGCCTGTAGTCCGTCTGACTACAACTCGATGTCTCCCCACTTCCGCTCAAGTGGTGTGTGTGCACTCATGGCACAGTCATCGTCTTTCTCCACTTCCTTCTGTGCCCTTGCTGGCGCTCTGCCTTGGTTTCAGAGGCCTCTCCCTTACTCTTCTTCCTTGGACACTGGGTTGCATAATGACCCAGCTCCCCACAGTGGAAGCATTTGACCTTGGAGAGGTCCTTCTTCCGTTTCTCCTACTTTCCCTCAGATGCTAGGGCAACATCCTCCTCCTTCTTCTTGATTCTAATCCCCTTGCCGCTGCTTCCCGCCTTGCTCAGCCTTCTGATCCCTTCTTGGCGAAGAGCAACCCACATTTCCTCCCAATCTGGAAGGGTCACCCTACCCATTATGCTATGGACAAACACCTCCTAGTCTTCCGAGACTGCGTTCAGCGCTGTTCTCACCATCAATTCTGAATTCGGAATTGCCCCTTTGGAAATCAGCTGTTCCCGGATCTCCTTCAATCGACCGAGGAAGGGGTTGATATGTTCTCCCTTCTGCATTTGGTATGATCGCAGCTGATTTTCTAGTAACATCATTCTCTGCACAGAAGTAAGCTGGTACAATTTCTTTAGGGCCTCCCACATCTCATTTGCCGTTTCCTTTTCGGCAATATGTGGTACTACATGGTCCTTGACCCTGTCAAGGATGATGCTCTTGGCCCTTGCCATTGCCTCCTCGTACTTGTCGTTATCAGTTGGGTCAACTGGAATAGCTATCGTCCTCAAGGCGAAGTGCTTGACACGATTCCTGTCTAGAACGGATAGGATTCTGGCCTTCCAAAGTATGAAGTTTGAGGCTCTGTCCAGTCTATCCTGGTCTCTTACCCCGTTCATCGCCATCTCGCTGCTCCTCTACTTCCCTCTTGGAAGTTCTCGGTATGACTCCTTCTGAGCCTCGATTTCCCTCCTGGAAACCCTTCTGCCAATGTTGAGATGCCCCCACTCTGATCCTTAGTGCCGCTGCACCACTGATCTGGATTTCTTGGCTAGACACCCTCGGTAGCAACTCCCTCCTCCTTGGTCTTGCCCTGTTAGGTACTATTTTGACTACAGTACCCCACCAGCTCCACTCTGCAACGTACCCACAACCTCCTAAACCCCAACAACTGAAGCTTAGAGCTCCTGGGCTTTGTGCAATACCGGTACGAACAAATCAGGCTCTTCAGCCAACCGCGTTAGCCCTCTTGGCCTCTTTGTGGCTCTGCATGAGCTTGCCTTTGCCTCCCTTGCGCTGCCTCTTCCTTGCTCAATTTTGATGACGTAGGCACTGCGTCACCC
Organism: Pinus taeda; assembly: GCA_000404065.3. Classification (NCBI taxonomy): domain Eukaryota; kingdom Viridiplantae; phylum Streptophyta; class Pinopsida; order Pinales; family Pinaceae; genus Pinus; species Pinus taeda. The sequence continues at coordinate 28,673 of APFE030296510.1, forward strand.
CTTCCTTGCTGCTACTCTGCTAGGAACAACTTCTGTCACTCGAGACAACTGCTTTCTGATGCTACTTCTATGCTCGGTTGATGTCCTCAGTTCTTCTTTGATCTGCAACGACCCTTTCATACCATGTTGGAATTTCTAAGTCTAACACGTTAGAAACCCTTCATGCACTTTAATGATTTATTCCTACCTACTTGTTCTGTTAATTAACAAGTTATTTACCATGTAAATACTGGAAATAAATACAAGTACATGCTCAACACATTACAAATCATCAATTGAAGGAAATAGAAACAAGCACACAAGTGACACCTTTGTTTTTGGACTAATGTCCCTGGAAAAGCCCAATGCGGGAAAATCGGTGCAGCTATCTGAGGGTTTGATTTATTAAGTAGTTTCAGAATACAATTTGGGTGCCAAATCCGGCTCACCCAACAGAGGAAAATCTCGGCAGTAGTACCACTCTACTCGGAAGCAGATATTTCAGCTGAAACCTCGGATAAAGTTATAAACACTTCAGTAGCTCCACAGCTCCAATCTGCCCCACAAAACCCCAACGTCAGCCTCTAGGGTCTGCGTCAGCCTCTCTTTGGCTGAGCGTTAGCCCAGCGTCACTCTGGCTTTCCTTGCATCAGCCTCTGGAGGCACTGCGTCAGCCCTCTGGCCCTCTGCATCACCCAAGCTGGTCCTCTGAGGCATTGCGGAGCCCCTGGCTGGCTCTGCGTGATCCTTGGCTGGCTCTGCGTGAACCCTTGGTTGCTTCTGCGTCGCTCTCTCCGGCTACTGCGCTGATCCTCTCAGTGCTATCTCTGCCTCTCTGCTTCTGTATTCACTACTCCTCAGCTGCAACTCTGATCACTCTCTCAACTTTCTTAGCAAACCCAGCCCCAGAAAGTCGAAATCTTGATCAACTCGGTGTGTTCTCCAAGTGACCCTCAAGCCTCCTGTTATACTTTTCTTGTTGACAAATCAACGGCCGAGATTAAGTCCCTAATCAATGGCCAAGATTAGATCTGGCTTGATCCATGACTTTTGGACCCTTCTAACACAATTTTATATTAATTCACATTAATATTTTATTTTCCTTAAGTTTAGACTGAGGGACTCCATTAAAAATATTAATTATTTTAATCTCGCCCAACTGTTTAGAATTTGCCCAAACTATTTCTGGGTATTGGAGATCTCATGTGCCTTAGCTTCTCGACCAATTTTCGTGGCTAGAGCACATTCGATTCTACCCCAAATCAACATTAAGTCGTAGTTGTTGATCTCAGTGAGTTGAGATCTAATCTCAATTGTTGAAATTAGGGATTTCGCTTGAGATTAGGATTTGTGTTTTAAATAGAGAATTCAAGCAATAGAAGATACATATCGACTGGCATGAGTTGGGTATTCAATCAAGCACAATATTTGGGCGGTGAGAACAAGAAAGAGCTAGGTCGAGCTAGCAAGTGGCGAGATTAGGGCAAGTTCAAGTAGTAGAGGGTCGATTTACTCTTGGGCCATATAGGCCGAGTTTGTTGTGCGCAAAATAGCTTTTGCTGGGCTACACACGTGGGCTGTAAAAGGGCTAAGTGAGGGTTGAGATCAATTTGATTCACTTTGTAAATTGTTGGAGCAATTTCTTGTATGTCGGCTGTAAAAGATATTTCTCCTAAAGCTGAATAAGATGGCCAATGTTTGTTGGTTTTCCCCAAACTAGTGTTTCCAAGGTAAATCTGTGTTATTTCATTGCATGTGATTAGTTTCGTGTGACTTGCATGAGGTCAAGGAGGTCATGGTGTAGAGAATTTTCCCCGATGGGGTCAAAGATAATTTGATACCCCATCTGCCAGAGAAAGACACTGCAAAGAAGATGTGGGATATGCTCACAAAGCTGTACCAAAGGGACTATCAGAGTCATCAGATGGTGCTGAGGGACAACTTGCATAGCATAAGAATATCCAACGGTGAGAGTGTGGCATCTTATTTGACTAGGATACTGTAGTTGAGGGACAACATGGTAGTTGTTGGGGACATGATCTAAGAAATTGAGCTGCTTCGTATTGCCTTGAATGGCTTTGTGAAATGATGGGTAGTGTTTGTATAGTGTATTGTTGGACGGGAGCACTTGTTTTGTTGGGAGAAGATGTTGGACGACTTCATCTAGGAGGAAATCCGAGAGGGCGCTCAACCTGGAGATCATAAAAAGATATTCGAAGAGGAGAACCTTGCCCTAGCAAGCAACTGTAAATCTAAGGCCAAAATGGGGCTGAGTGATGGGTCATCTTGAAAGCGCGAGAAGAAGAAGGATCCAAGCGAGTTGAAGTGTTTTCGCTGCCATCAACTAGGTTACTATGCCAACCAACACCCTAATTAGATGAAGGGAAAACAAAAGAAGCAAGTTATTGCTACCGCAGAGGTGGATGAATTAGCAACACGGTTCGAGAATGAGTTTTTGCTCATTGCATGTATCTCGAGCTTAGTTGCCACCAACGTGTGGTACATTAACAATGAGGCTTCTTGCCACATGACAAGAGTTAGAGTATTTCAGCAGTTTGAAGGTGGAGTTGGATTTCTACATAGATTTTGGAGATAATGCCATGTACCATCTGTTAGTTTATGTAGCATTAGATGGTGTTCTAGTTTCAAACTTTGTGGAGAGGCTCAAACACATGAGATCTCTAGAACCCATAGATTGTTTCTGGAAATTTCACCTAGAGACAACTCAATTAAATTAATTGTTCGATAATTAAAAATGCCTTAGTCTAACTTAAGGAAATCAATTAATTAATAGAAATTAATTGAGAAAGGTGAGAATTCTCTAAAAACTCACATTTGAACAACTCAGAGATGATCTTACCTGTTGATGAGGTTTTAATCATGGCTGTTGGTGAGCCAACAAGAGATTATAAGAGGAGGTCAATGGGGTAGATGGAGGGATAGACCAATAGTGCGAGTTCCTTGGCAGGTCGAGCTATCTAGCTTCAAAGGTCGAGTAGAGGAAGAGAGTTCGAGTTAGAAGGGACGCAGAGGGGCAGATACAGTGATTCTGGAGGAGGATTCTAGTTCCGAAGAGTCAGGAGAGGTGGCCAAGCTATTTCTCTAGGAGGCTGCGCAGGGGTTGTGTAGTAGCCTCAAGAGGGCAGTTCGATTTAGATGAGTAGGTGGAGGATTCAATTGTCGAAGTCCAGGATAATTTTCCAGAGGGTCGGAGGATTCTTTCTAGAGTCGCAATAATCAGTCAGAGGCAGATTCGAGGCAGGATTGGGCTGAGCGTGTGAGGGTCTGCGTAGAGGTGATGTAGACGCTGCGGAGAGGGGTCTGAGTTTGACAGTTTGAGTGGTCAGACTGAGCTGGGATTGCTTGCGGAGGAGGGTAAAATTCCCTCAGTTGATTTTGCTAGTATTTCTCTCAGATTGAATTGCCAGTTTGGGCATCCATAAAGTGAACTCAAAATTTCATTGCAGCATAATAATAAAAATCCTCAGCTGCTGCACCGATTTTCCCACATGGGGTTTTTTCGGGGGCATTTGTCCAAAAATAATTGTCATTTTAGTTTGTGCGTGCATATTATTTCTCAGTTTCCGGTTTATTTTCCACAATGTTTAATTGTGAAGAAATTGTAGTGTGAATTATTCGTTATTTTAGCATTGGAGGATGGCTCATCTTCATCATGGAACGCTTAGTGTGCTTAGGGAGACAGTGATGGGGCTATCAGAAATGAAGGTTGAGCAACATGAGGTGTGCAAGGGTTGCACACTAGGCAAATATACCAAGACCAGTTTTTCGAGCAACGACACCTGTTGAAGAATGTAACTATTGTTGGTCTTCATAATTGTATTTGAGTCATAATGAAATATATTTGTCAAAAGAAAGAAAAATAAAATTTATTATTGAAGAAATTGACTTCTTAAAGCATGGGTTTCATGCTTGGGTCAATTGTTGATAGGTCAAAGCCTCCATTGTAGGCTTCTAGGGTTTATGTCAAGTGTCCTTGTCCATGTCATATTGTAAATAACCCTTCTTGGGATTTATTTGTCAATAAATAAATTTATTTTAATATAAATTAGGTCTTCTAGGCCTTGTCCACCAAGTCGTCCTCAAAATGGACAAGTTGGCCTAAACAGAGGGGCATAAACTCCTATATAAAGGCAACAACTTGACCTCTCTTGACACCTAATCCTTGTGATTGGGCAAATATATGTAAATAAATAAATGAGAAATATGAACAGTCATCGGGAGATGAACTTAACAGTCTCTCCCTCATGTATATAATAGACCTACCTGATGGAATAGAAGATATGAATCAGTTTTTGCTTAATGGAGTTACTGCCTGGCCTGACATGGTATCAGAGCCAGCTCCTTTTTTAGCTTTTATGCACTTTGTAACTCCCTATTTTGCTCCTCTGCTCCTCTGCTTTTAATGCTCTGTAGTGTTCTCCAATCAGTCGGCTTTTCCTTAAAGAGAAAGACACAACTGTAGTAATTGTTTGTGAGATTGAGAAGTTACAAGAGAAAAAATATGATGATGAATTAAATTGCTGGATGATGAATGGCTTCGATCTGACGGGGTGCTACCTCGTGGGTTTCCACGTAGCTGCTCCAACAGTTCTTATTGTTTAACGCTGCCAATATATCCGTTTACATTGCCCACGCTACCCAAACATTTACGCTGTGGTCTTCGCTGTGGTATTCGCTGCCCATACATATAGTTACGCTGCCCATGTTTTACCTCTCACAACGCTGTCATGCTGTTTTGAATGCTGGATATGATTAGCTCCAGAAACGCTGTCACATATATACGCTGTGTTAAACGTTGCTTTACATAAACGCTGATGCTTATATATTTATTAAATATAGGTAACATGGATTTGGTTGCACCCTATGAACATGATTCATGCAAATTCCAAGATTGAATTTGTAATCACGTGAAAGGTAAACTAAGTAGGAATCTATGGACAATGAAGAATTGATGCAATCATCTATTAACTGATCACATTTCTGAGCATTTCACAGATTCGGAATTTACGGTGAGAGTTCGTTATTTATTCATCTTCATCGTCATACAGGTTGAATATAAGTCGTATGATCCTTTTTTTGTGGTTGTCACGTGGTAATTGAGTTTTTAAAAGGAAATGTATGCCATATGCATATATAATAGTGGATTTATATAAAACTTATATGAAGTTTATATGAGATTTATATGGTGGATTCATATGAGGTTTATATGAGATTCATATGAGATTTATATGGTGGCCTATGAAATTGATTTATATGAGGTGGATTTATATAATGATGGATTTATATAGGTCACATGGTGGATTTGAAATTTTTGACAATGCCCTTTTGAGTGCAATTTTACTGTATATTGGCAGAAGTATTTTTTCTATCAGCAAAAGTATTTTTCTTTACAGAATACATTCAATCATATCCATGGTGGGAATAGTTCTCACTGGCAAGGAGAACTATCCTAGATGATAAAACACACCCTCATTTTCAATGAGTTGTGGAAAGGAGTGTGTGTCGGAGAAGGAGACAATGACCCAGTACAACATACCTCAGACAAAAAGCTCGTCATTTGGGAAAACAAGAACAGCAAAGCTTATGCATTAATCGCAGCATCTGTAAATGAAAAGGTGAGTCACCCTATTTCGTCATATTCAACTGCCTTTGAAGCCTTACAAAAGCTGAAAGAACTCTATGACTCACATTTTGCACTTGAAGTTGTCCAACTCATGATTAAACTCTTCACTCTTGAACTGCAAAATAATGATCCTCTTGCTCTTGCATCTGAAGTAAAATCTATAATGCATGATATCAAATCCACTAAGGTTGAATTGGATATTCCTCTTATCGCTTTTCTCAAGGCACTTTACCTACTTACTCCAATTATCTTGAGTCATTGTAAGCAAATGGAAATCTCAAAGATATAATCTTTGAATCTCTTGTGAAAAAGTTTGCTGAAAGAGTGAAAGCTTTTGGAAAAAAGACAGCCCCTGAATCTTCTGAAGAGGCTGTGTGCCTTGCCCATAAAGAAAAGCATCATGCTCAAGATTCTACAAGAGGAAGAGGTGGACGAAGAGGAAGAGGAAGATATTTCAGAGGCAGGGGGGGCAGGCATTCTCAAGGAGAAAAGGCAGATTTGCACTGCATTCGCTGCAAAAGAAATGGATCACATGACGCCTCTACATGCAAGATACCATGGGACAAAATTGAGCAGAAAAGAAACCAACAGAAAGGTAAAACTGATGATACAGACAAAGGTAAAGGCCCTGAATCCGCTCACTATGTTGTGGCACAATGTAACATTGGAGTAAATGAAGATCTATTTAATGCTCCACTTGATTCTTGGAAAAATGATTGGTTGCTTGATTCAGGAGCAACCTGCCACATGACTCATAGAAAAGATTTTTTTGAAGATTTCACTGACAATGTTGATGGAGCAGTATACTTTGCAGATCAATCAAAAATCAAGCCATCAAAGCTTGGCACAATCAGGCTTAAACTGCTTGGTCTTCCAGACTTTCTTCTGGATCATGTTCTATATCTCCCACAGATCAAGAGAAACTTGTTGTCCTTGGTCCACATCCGCCAGCAAGGTCACTCCATTCATATGTTTGATGGAAAGCTTGAGGTAAGAAAAGCATCTGACCACTCACTTGTCATGAGGGGAATAGAAGAAGAAAGGCTTCTCAAACTGCAAAGAACCTCTGCTCATGCACAACATTTCTCATATAATGCTCATCATGAAGAAGGTACACTTCCATCAAGTTTATTATGGCATGCTAGATTTGGACATTTGAACTATGACAGTCTCCTCTTGTTGAAGAAAAATGGTGTTGTTGGTTTGCCTACAATTCCTAGGAAACTTAAGCAATGTGATGCTTGCATTCTAGGAAAGCATAGCAAACAATGTTTTCATGATTCACATTCAAGAGCACATAGGAAGCTTCAATTCATTCATTCAGATTTATGTGGCCCAATGCTTGTTCCTTTTGCAAATGGAAATAAATATATCATGACATTTATTGATGACTACACCAGAATGTATTGGGTTTATTTATTGAAGAACAAATATGATGCTTTTCAAACATTCAAGAATTTTCATAAATGGATTGAAAATGATGCACAATCTCATATTCGGTCTATTCACACTGATAATGGAAAATAATATACATCAAATGAATTTGAAAACTATCTTCGCCAACATGGGATCAAACATCAAACAACTGTTCCTTATAACCCCCAACAGAATGGTGTATCTGAAAGAATGAATAGAACAATCTTGAATATGGTACGATCCATGCTTTTCTTAAAAAATATAAAGATATTGTTTTGGGCTGATGCTGTTCTATGTGCTGCATATATAAAGAATAGATGTCCATCTAATGCTATAAGAAACAAGACTCCTTATGAATTGCGGTAGGGACATGTTCCTTTGGTAAAACATCTCAGGGTCTTTGGTTCCACCTGTTATGCTTTGATACCAAAGGTACATAGAAACAAACTTGGTGCTAGAAGTCGTAAGTGTATCTTCTTGGGGTATTCAAACACCTCCAAAGCATATCATCTCTATGATGAAGTAAATAAAAAGTTTGTTGTATCTAGAGATGTATTTTTTCTTGAATCATCCAAATCTGATAATGTTGTTGAGCAGCAACTTGATCGCTTGGATAGATTCGCAATATCAAAATCATTTCAAGAGTTTGATATTCAAATTCCACATCTTGAAGGGGGGATTCCTATTCTAGATCAACATGTGGAATCTTCTTTTGAAGAACACTCTCCCCCACATGAAACTCCAACAACGGATGATGCTTTAAGTGATGTAATTGATAGAATTGGGAGACTCAATCTTGATTCAGCCCTAACTCAATCAATGGAGCAGCCTGGACCATCTCAGAAAGGTCCCCCAAAGTGGCTGACAAAGACACTTGAAAGTGTTCATCCTGATGAAAGTGGAAAAACAGGAACCAGAAATGCAAACCGACAAAATGGAGGTGATGTAGATGACTCTAATTCACCTATTGATATGGATGTTTCTTATGATTGTGAATTGAACTTGTCTACAGATTTTGAACCAACTTCCTTTAAAGAAGCTGCTTCTCATGATGAATGAAAAGAAGCAATGCAAAAGGAGTATGATGCCCTCATAAAGAACGGCACTTGGAAGCTGGTTGATCCTCCATTTGGAACCAAACCAATTGGCTGCAAGTGGGTCTACAAGAACAAGTACAAAGCTGATGGCTCACTTGACAAGCACAAGCTAGGCTTGTGGCAAAAGATTTTGCACAGAAGGAAGGGATCGATTATGAGGAAAATTTTGCCCACAACAAAATGGGCCACCATCCGGACACTCTTTGCACTAGCAGCGCAGAACGGTTGGAAAGTCCATCAAATGGATGTAAAAACTGCCTTCTTGAATGGAGATCTAAAAGAAAATGTTTTTATGTCCCAGCCTGAAGGATTTGCTGTGAAAGGGCATGAACATAAAGTATGCAAACTTGTGAAGTCCTTGTATGGCCTCAAACAAGCACCACGAGCCTGGTATGAAAAGCTAACTGAGCATCTTCTGAAACTCAACTTCAATCATTTTGATCTTGATGATGCAACTTATTTGTCAAGAAAGTTGGCAAAACAGTTGTATATCTTGTGGTATATGTAGATGATCTTTTATGACAGGGAACAATGAAAGCTATTATTGGGCATCCATTTAAAGAAAAGAATTAGGAAAAAGTTTTGAAATGACTAATTTGGGCCATTGTTCATAACTATCTTGGCATTGAAGTAACCCAACATCCAAAAATCCATATTTCTTTCTCAAAAAAGAAAATACATTGGAGATGTTAAACAGAATTTGCATGACAGAGGTTGCAATCCTCTTTCTACTCCCAATGCAACAAAAAAACTTAAAGCTCACATCTATTGAAGGAAAAGGGAATTGAGGATGCAACAAAGTATAGACAGCTTGTAGGAAATCTCAACTACCTAACTACTACCAGACCAGACATTTCATTTGCTGTTGGAATCCTCTCCAGGTTTATGCAAAAGCCCTGTGAGGGACATTGGTCTGCTGCAAAAAAAGTTCTAAGGTACTTGAAGGGAACTCAAGACCTTGGAATCAAGTACACACAGGTGGACGACTTCAGCTTGATTGGATACTCTGATTCAGACTTAGATGGAGACAAAGAAACTGGAGTATCTACTTCAGGATATGCTATGAGTCTTGGATCAGGAGCTGTCTCTTGGAGATCACGCAAACAATCAGTTCCAGCAGATTCCACAACAGAAGCAGAATACGTGGCAGCAGCTGAAGCAACAAAAGAAATTGTGTGGCTCAGAAAAATTCTTGAAGATTTGCAGGTGAAACAAGTACAATCAACTCCACTCATGATTGACAATACCTCTGCAATAAAGTTGGCCAAGAACCCAAAGTTCCATGATCGAACGAAGCACATCAATACTAAATATCATCTGATTCGACATCATGTTGTGGCCAAAACAATCCATCTCCGTCATTGTTCCACAAATGAGCAAATTGCAGACATCTTCACCAAAGCGCTTGGAAGAGAAAAGCTTGAATGATTCAAAACGATGCTTGGACTCACCAACATCCCTTCAGATTAAGGGGGGGAATGTTGACACCTAATCCTTGTGATTGGGTCAATATATGTAAATAAATAAATGAGAAATATGAACAATCATCGGGAGATGAACTGAACAGTCTCTCCCTCGTGTATATAATAGACCTACCTGATGGAATAGAAGATACGAATCAGTTTTTGCTTAATGGAGTTACTGCCTGGCTTGACAACCTCATTTTGTCACTCCTCACTCATCAAGTTTGATCTGTAACTTCTAGGGCCAGAAAAAGTGCAAAATTTGAAAATTCAAGGGAAGAAGAGGAAAGGGCTAGTGAAGACGAAGGTCTCTCTCAAGCACAAGAAGTTAAAATTCTCTCTCTTTCTCTCACACGTGTGAAGCTGCTAAGTTGCTGGAGAAGTCAAAATTGTTGTTCTATTGATGTGCCAAAATTTTGTAGATGGGGTCAAAGTTTTGAAATTGGGAAGTTGAATTTCTGGATTCTTGCTGGGTTGAAGTTGTTTGATAAGAAGAGACTATTGAAGTGTGCTGAATCTTTTGGCAATTGCTTGATGAACTAAGATAAAAGAAGAACATAAGAAAGATAATAAAAACTCAAATAAATCACAAGTGTGGTTTGGTACACTCAGACATGTGTGGGTCCTTCCGTTGTTGCCTAAGATGGACATCTAAATGCGGGAAAGGTTTTTAACCCCACCAGGTTTGGTCTTTAAGGCGCAATGCTCAGAGAAGGGGCTATGACTTATTCCCAACTCTCTCCGTTCAAGCTCTATCTTAGTTATGCTAAGGGGGGTGGTCCCTAAAGATGATTCTAAAAGGAAAACTTGTTGAAGACAATAAGCTCTAGGAGATAAAGGGCAAGGCAATGACCATACAATATAACTTGAATAAATGATTAATTAGCAAGTATGAATATTAATGGGATAGATTCGATTAAATCAATATGACATCCAATAAAATAAAAGATGAGAGACCAGTGCCCTATAAACAATGCTCAAATAAAGTTACATACTTGCAAAATAAGAAAACGATGCTTCAAGTTACAAGATAGGAAATGCTACAAGACAAGCATTAGTACAAGTGATCATGTACAAAATTGAGATATGAGCGATAGAAAAACTTGCAAGATAGATAGAACTTATACTTGTAGTTAAGAGAAATGCTCCAGTAAGACTAAATGATATTAAAGGACAATGCACATGAAATAAAGATGATAAGTACAAAAGCAATAGGAAACGAATGCTTGCAAGTAAAAGTACTTATAACTCAATTTGCAAAGTGAACATAATGTTATGTGAGTTTTAATGCAAGTGATCTTGGTAAATTTTAATTATATGCCTAATCTATGGTGAGTCTCCCCTTCAATTTTTCAAAATTTGGTAAGGATTGAGGTGAATTGCAACAAGGCTTGGACGCGGAGGCTCTCAGTCCATCATTAACGATACCTGCCTAGACTTCAAGACAACCCACGTGCTTTCATTCCTACAAGGGCTCAGCCACGAGAGAACTGCGAGGTCACCCGTTTTAACCTTTTCTCCAAACTCAAATTTATCAAAATGAAAGTTAGGGAAGGTTGCCCTAAAATTTCTACCAACCAACTTATGCTTGGAGGTAAATTTTAGAGATGCCAACTAAATCTAAATGCAAATTAGGAATGAGATCTAAAACATGGCAAATTTAACAATTGTGGAACACTGCTTCAAAAGTGAAATGCTTTAAATATTTTATCAATAGCAAAAGACAATTTCACTTATATGATCAAATTAGCAATTAACAACTTTGGATATGGGATTAGCTTAAATTAACAAAGCGAATTAAATGAATTGTGATAAGAGTAATCTTTTAATACAAGTGCTAGTTAGATCCAATTACCAAGTGAAAATTACTCAATGAAGATAAGATCAAGTTAGATCAAAAGAAAGCAAGAAATTGGAATTATTTTAGATGATTAGATCTATCAATGCTAATGGAACTATGAAAATTAAATAAACGTGGAACTAATCTAACGAAAATGATCAAGCTAGATCTAAAGACTAAGCAAGAAAAATAAAAACTAAGCTAAAAGTTAGTCACCACAACAAAAAAGCCCTCGTTCCAAATAGGAGGTGGGATACCATGGGGTAGATCCCCAAGCTCCCTTAAGAAAAAAAATTATTTTATTAAAATTACAAAAGTAACCTTCTTAGTCAAAGATGAGGGCTTTGAATAATCTTAAGATGTAGATGAGAGGATTTTCTATAATAATTTTACACAACTTATAATGATAAAATTTCTCCCAAGGGAAAGATTTTCCTCTAAATGAAATACTCTCCAACCAATTAATGCAAAAACCTCAGGAAGAAAATACGCAAGGGATGGAGGGACCCTTGCAGCCAAGATGTGGAAGCTCAAAAAATTAAAAGCTAAATTCCCAAGATAGTTTCACTCAAGAAATTTTGACGTCCAACCAAGGAAAGAGTCTTTGCATAAGTCTAAAAAAAGCACCCCTTTTTAAGCTTACGACAAATTGAAAATACTCCAAAAAATGAAAATGACTTTCATAAAATTTTTCGATCTGAATTTCCAAGCCTTCAACAATAAATGAACATGCGGTTGAGATATAGAGGCCTCCAAAAATAATTCGATTTAACTTCAAAAAGTGTAGATGACTTCCAAAATTTTGATTTGTTTTCAGAAGATTGAAAATGACCCTCAAAGAAATTCGATTTTTTGCTTCTAGAATGAGGACAGTTCCAAATTTTTTATTCAAATCGATCTCCTCTAAAATCCTAGCCGTTCAAGAAACGTGAGTGTTTAATCAATGAGGAAGTGTATAGCTATAAAAGAATTTTATTTTTTCTTTTGATCCCAAGCCTTTTCCTACACAAAATTATCACGAAATTTCTAAACCCAAACCCTTACTCTTGTCTTCAGATCTGCAAGAAAATAAGGAGAAAAATCAAGAAAAATACATAATAGAAATATATATACAAGAGGGTTAGAAAAATATGTACACAATTATTTACAACATTTACAAGTCTATAAGCAGTAAGATCTAAATTAGGAAATCTATTCAGTAAAGCACATTAGCAAGAAAAAATAGATATTGAAATGAATAACTTTAATTACTTATGGCCAAGAAACACCTGCACAAATTTTCGTTAGATAAGTCTTTAAAAGAAAATAAAGTGGGTTCTTCCACTTCTGTGCTCAAGAGTTGGCTAGTTTAACCGAAAATGTCCCCTTACACTTGAGATCTGATTCAACAAGATGATTTCTATAAAATCTCAAAGATATATTGTAAGATCCAGATGGGATAGGATAATACAATGAAAGAAAATTTCAGAGGTTCAACTGAAAACCCACTAGAACGTCCAAGTCTAGGGTACTCCAAATCCAAATACCAGTGCAAGATAACTATACACCAATAAATCTATGATAGCAAATGGAAATAACAATTAATAAACCCAGTAGAAAATTAAGCACAATGAATCAATATTGCCATAGTCATGGAAGAAGAACACCACACAAATTTACCTCCGAAGACTTGCTATATTATTCATTAAATCCAGTACATAGTAGAGCTTCCAAAGTCTCGAGCTTGATCTAATAATGATACAATGAAGAACTTAGAGCTTCCTTAAATAAAAAAAAAGAGAGATCTAGATCCCTCTCCAAGTGAAAACAGCTAGGTCCCAAGAGTTGCTCATCTTTGACTTGATACCACAAGAAAAACGACTAATCCTTCCAAAAACTTCGTATCCCATGATTTCCTGCACAAATCTCTAAGAGGAAATTTGATTTGTCTTGAATACTGAGCTGGATGGACCAAAATCTTGATACTGGACCATAAAAATATTTTCTCAAATTTCTCCTTGAAAATCCCTCATTCAAAATAATCTCCATGGGCCATTCGTTTAAAATCGATCTTTGCTGGGTCATGGGCCTTTCCCCTGTACCATCAAATTTTCGTTGGACCATTTTTTTTTTTGGAAAATGGAATTCTCACAAAATTTTGACTTGAATTCAATATTTGGGTATTTCCATCTTTTTTTTATAATTTTTACTAGAGAGAATTTTTATTTTTCTCTCATTTTATTTTTTGGCTAATTATTTGCCATTTTTTGCCAAAATTTAGAAAAATGGGTAAATGAGAGGTAAAGAAATATTTTTCCACCCTCAAAGTGTGTCTAGATAGAAAGTTGAGTTGTTGAGGTCTAATTTTGAGTACTCATACCCCCTACAACTTCTATAGGCAACACTTTTTATATTTTACATAAAATATTCTACATTACCGAATACATGGGGAGCAAGAGATGGAACCACAGATCCCTGAATCTAAAATTGATATGGATATGGATCCACTAGGATCCAATACAATTTGTTAACGCTACAATTGTGGGCGTTTGATTCTGTTCGACGACGAATTCAGTGGGTTTTGGAGGTGAATCTCATCAACAAACCTCATAACACGCACGTGGATCCTCAGTTAATAGTCGAGTCGACTCACTCAACCGTTCTACTCCCATTTAGAATTAATCAAACTGTTAACGTGGCTTCGTTTTGGCAGTCGTTATAACTTCAGGGTATTTTGTCAGCTATGCAAGAGGGTGAAGATTCAAGAAATATACTGTGTCATCAGAAGGGCGACAATGCTACTATTTTGGCGTGGGCGCTGCTAGTAAAACAAACTGAAATAGCTCAGTGTTGGTAATGTGTTGGAACTTGGAAATATTGAGAGGGGGGTGAACCGATATTTCTTAGCAATTAGCACTTTATTAATCTTTTTCAGAGCATTAGTTAATCTTAAGTAGTATTATTATTATTCAGTATCAAATAGAAAAACTAGTAAACAACAACATACAATAATGCAAAAATATAGAAACAATAGACACAAGATTTTTAGGTGGAAAACCCCCTTCGGGTTAAAAACCACTGAACGCTTTTTAGTAATTGTCTTCTCGTCTTTTAAAAGAAAATAATTACATCAAGTTTTTAGCTCCAATTGAAGGAGGCTCTAACCGCTTGGTTTACAGGCACCAACCTGAAGGAGATACCAACGCCCTTGTTTATTGGCACCAACCTAAAGGACGCACCAACGCCTTGTGTTTTATCAACATCCACTGAAAGGATGCACCAATGCCTTGCTGCAGGCTTTGACTTTCCCTAACACCACTCTGCCGCCCTAAAGTGTTCTCAGGCACCAGCTTGAAGGTGTCTCCAATCACTTTCCTTGCATCACCCTACCACCCTGAAGAGGTGGCAGACCACGTTTCACAATTTTCAGACTGGATCCCCCTGTGCTCTGAATCAATATAAGAATGCTATAAAGAAGACACTGCTGCTCTGTATACCCTGTCACAATGCTGATCACTACACAATGCTGCCCAAACTGACGCAAGCAAGAAAGCAAGCAAGGAAAGCAAGGGAGTGCAGGGAGAAGATTGGACAACAGTAAGCAAGGGTAGAAATCAAGCAAGGAAAGGGCAAGCACCATGAGGATTTTGCAGGTAACAGGTTGCATGTTTGATTATCTTGTTGGGATGTGAAAGCATGGTTTATACATTGGTTTATTGGTCATGTTTGCTGTCATTGGCATGGGTTTTGCCTGGATTGATAGTGATGTATAACCTTGCCTTTGCCATTTCCTAGATAGCCATGATATAGTGGGTTTTCATTTTGGTTGAGCTTTAGATTGCTGGTGGATTTGGATCTGGTTGAGGTGGTCTCAGGAAAATCCCAAGGGTTGAGGGTGGAGATGGTTTTCTCTGGGAAGCTCTTGACAGGTGGGTGGAGACATGACAATTCCTTTGGGTATGGTGAATAAATCCTAAGGCATCCAAGCTTGTATTGGTTTTGGTGATTTCTGGACTGGTTTAGGTGAAATCATGGTGGCTTGAGGGTGGAGGTGGTTTAACCGCTAGATTCCCTAGCTGGTTTTGTTTGATTTATCCCATGTGATCCCACATTCTTGCTTGGAATATGGCACGACGGTGATTGGCTGAAAGAGAAACTTGGTTGAGCCCAATATATGGTCTGGTGGCACGTGGAAGTCCCCGAATTGGTTGCTACTATGCATATGTTAATATGTGTTATTCTTTGTTGATGATAAATGATCATAAGCGCTGATTGACTGTTGTTTATATGACTGGTTTGTCATGGCTTCATTCTGGTTAAATGTTGGTTACATGCATGGTATATTTATTATTATATGATGTGCTCTTGATGTAGATCTAATTCATGGTTTGATGGCTCACGGTTGGTTTATATGGATGCATGTGCTAATTTGTGTTTTATTGCAGCTAGTGTGAGAGGGCAACTAGCCTTCTTGATGAATATTTGATGAACTAATGAAAACAATGAACAAACTATGCATTCATGACTTATAGGCACTATTGCCACCCAAATTGTATAGGCAAGGTGTGACAATGCTTAGGATGGGGGCTATCACTTTGATCCCGACCCTCTCCGTTCTAGCTGTCTCCCTACAACAGGCTATGGGGGGTAATCCCTATGAAATGTGAAGATGAGAGACTCACTGCAACCAACAAGTCCGAGAGACACAACTGAATGGCCTAACATCTTGGTGAATTTAGCAAGTTTAAGGATTGAATTAGATTTATCTTGAAAGACCAATGCCTTAATGGTGTCAAATGCTTGCTTTACACAAATTATGTACCAAGTAACCAGATGAACAGTTGCTGTCTTAGGATGCTTCACTATCCTAAATGAGATGCAACTCCTAAAATTTAAGTGAGATGCATAATCTTGATTTATTTTAAATTATATGCCTACCTAGATGAATCCTTCCTCTCAACTGTTTTGAGGCTAGTCTCTAGAGTAGGTTGTGAGAGAGAAACCAAGGAAAAGCAAGCTATGGCTTGATTAATGATCCCTCCCCTTGATTTTTAACCACCTGATGACTCGTCGCTGTAGAGACTGTGGCTCTGGTGACTACAAGGTTTCTGTGTTAACCACTAAAGAGGCTCTAGACTTCGCAAGCTGGGTGAGAAAGGTGGGCCTATCTTTCTATCAACCAGATTTATTCTTGGAGGTTAATTAATTAGTACAAAACTAGGCCTAAGATGCAAGTGCAATTTATGAGTGAAGACTCTTTAAAGCTTCTTAAGTACTTAGATAAGTTACAATGACTCTCAATTTGGAACAATGAAGTACTTAAAAAGTAAATCAATGACAATCCTCACCACAAGAGAAAGTGCTCAAATTAAACGGTGCCAGGAAATGTTGCCGGTAATACCATTAGAAAATTGCTTAAATGGGATCAAATTGACAAGGTCAATGCTTAGATGTTTTGATTAAGGTGCTCCAATAGCGCATTTGATTAACAAGATTTGTAAATCCACAATATCAATGAAGAGCAATGTATCCACTTATCCAATAACCAATGATAACAACAGGGGTATTAGTCCATAATATTACTTGGAGCAATTAGCCAATCTCATTAAACACTTATCAATTCAATCAGAGTACTTATGTGTGTTAATGCAAGAGTGCAAATAGATGTCAATGATGCAGAAATGGAATATGGATCAGCCAAGAGACATATGATTGGAGCAATAAGAAAATCACCCAATTACACAATTAAACAATTATCCAAGATCCACAAGATGCAAGAAACAAGAGCTAAGTGAAATTATATGACTTTTAATCACTTTTTCCACCACTATAAATCTTATATCAAACCTATTTATAGTAAATTTCAGACCTCAAATTATTATTAGAGCCTTGAAAAATAATCAAATGTGCCAAGAAATGTAAGCCGAATGAGTGCAAGTGACAATATAATGATGAAATATGACTGTCGATGAGTTATTATGTCACTGTTAAATAATTTATCACTTCTATAAGTGTTTTTATGTGGATGTAGCAAACATATCAGATCTGAAATTAAAAGTTCACAAGAAATTCACTTATATGCAATCAAATCGACTTTAGGTTAATTTTCAATGCCTTAGGTGAATTGTTAATGAATTTAGGCTTATGAAAAATGTATTTAGGCCTTAAATATTCTGCTGTTATAAAATGTTTTAGAAATTGAAATGAGGACAACGATGAAATTAAAGGGTTGGAGAGCAAACCAAGAGGCCTTATGGCCTTGCAGATGGGTAGAGATGCTTCCACTAGACTTGAGAACCTGCAACCACCAAGTTAGCTCTAAACTTCTGCAAAACCAAATGTTAGAGATGAAAAACTAAATCAATGACTAAATAATGGCTGAAGGAGGGCTAAAATGATAGACTTAGGCTACGAAACCCCTAGCGCTAGCAATGGAAAATGAAAGACTGGAAGGAGCCAACCAGGGAAACGATGAGGGAGAAAAGGCCTTAGAAAGAACATTACACTATACTACTTACTATACTAACTTTTAATTACTTTTATTATACTAAATTAACTTTTTTATTTTTTATTTTGAAAAAATTACCACTGTAAAAAGAAATGTTATCTCTGTAAGTTCTTTGTTTTTCCTATATGATAGAATATACCATTATATACCATGGGCCAATAGCTTACTAAAATCATGGGCGTGCAAACCACCAATGGTAAAATCAAATTTACTCTTTTTTCTTTTTTTCTTGTTATTTTTTTTTTAATCCCATCTTTTCAATACCATGGGTTTTGAAACCACAGGCTCTGATACCAGATATTACAAACATGTATATATGTAATAAATAAAAATATATTTAAGATGAATTTTGAATTTTTGAATGATGTTGATTTTTACACTGAAGGACCCGGCTTAAAAATAGACTTGGGTGCCTTTCAACAAAGGGTTCTGATCTTTGATCTTGCCCCTTTAGATAATTATTACATTTATTTATTATTACGTAACGATGTATTATTATTTTTTTATACATAACAACCAATTTGTGTTTGACTTATTTTGGGGCTAGATAACATAGTGAATGAAGAGATAATGAATCCCAATGGAGAAAATGGGTTGACCTATAAAATTATATTGGCAATGGAAACACCTTATTTCCAGGTTAGAAGGGATGAAGTAGACTCGACTAAGATTTGAAGTATTGAAATTAGATGCATTTGTTTTCTCTTGGGTTGTGTTTTTTTCTTCCTTGGCAGAATGCTCATGACATTGAAGACAAGGTTTGCTGATCTATGAACTTCAAAATCGTCATTGAAATTAAAGGCTATGATCAATGTATTTGTTCTCTGTTACATACAGAGATTGTTCATTAAGGATGTAGATTCACAATTCCAGTTGTGACCTGACATTAATGTAATTTTGGTAGATGGACGGTTCTTTTACAATGGATACCAATTCCTGTGCAGTTGATTCTCTTAGTTGGTAGGCATTCTTTTGTGATCAGATTGCAATTCAGATCAAGCGCTTTAAGTAATTGATTATTATTTTTCAGGTTGCTTCTGAGCCTGTTTCAACACTGGTTAAGCAGCATTTTGCATCAATTTTTGCTGCATGCATATCTTTACATTGTGGTAGCAAGAAGTCTGATCAGGAAAAAGCTGCAGCTGTCCTTCAGGGCTCTCTGCTACATATTACAAAAATGTCAACAGATCAGAGAGATGCTCTCATAAAGAAGCAGATGGTGTGTATTAAGCCACTTCATTTCTTTTATAATTTCATAATGGAAACATGGTTATTGTAGAAATATGAATTTTGGTTATTGACATGTTTTAAATCCCTTGGTTCTTATAGCCCATGGATCAGATAAGAGCCATATGTATTTATGAACTAGTAATTATGCATTTTCTAAAATATATTTGGAATCCAAGAAATAAGAAAAGCATACTTTTGGAAAACAAAAGGAATTGAAATGAACTATTTAATCACGTCCACTGTTAACTGTTAATGTCCAGTGGGAATATAAAGTCAATACATACAGAACCAAGAATACGGGATTGTGTTAAAGATCACCAAAATGAGATGGATAACATTAAGGAGAATATAAGATAAGATAGATAGTTTATTAATGCTCGACAAATGACCAAAAGGAAGGTCATGGGAACTAGAAGGTACAATTAATGCTATAATTCTGCAGGGTTGCCCTAATGTACCTCGAAACATAGTTTTAGAACTTGGAGTCGGATTTTGTCCTGGCCATCGATCAATTGGAATTTTGAATTGGACTTGGATCAACTTTGATTCAATGAATCAGTTTTCAGAAAAGGACATAAAATAATGAACTTTTAATGAAAAAAGGTATTTTTGGAGTCAACACAATGGAAAGAACTGGCAGTAAATCAGGTAATGCTTGTAGTTTTTTTGTTGTCTCTTATGAGATTCTCTCAGTGAGTGATGAACTTGGAGCTATTGGAGATACCATTGATGATACAAAGCTTGTTACAATGACCCTCAATGGATTTCCTTCTTCATGGGATCCATTTGTTTAGGGAATTTGTGCAGTAGAAAAGTTGCCCAAGTTTGATAAGCTATGGAGCGATTGTGTTCAATGGGAGGCCAGATTGTTGCCCAAGGATAGCTTGTAGAGACTTTAGGATGAAGAAACTCAAGCACTTGCAGCTCATGCAAAGAAAGGAAAAGGAAGAAGAAATTTTGGAAAGTTTGATAAGAATACAGGTAGAAGATCCACTCCAGTTCAGGATAGAAGAAGAAGGATATGTCGAAGATCAGGTGCTTCAGTTGTCAGGATTTTGGACATTGTGCCTCCCTGTGTCCTCAGAAGAAAAGAAAGGAAAAACAACATGCATCAACAACTGATGTTGATAATGATGATGAACATCAACCTCAAAAGAAGACAAAGGAAACTAAACTTGATGAGATTGTAGATAGATTTAGGAAATAATACTTGTTTTGACATTTAGTAATGATTTCTCCCCATGGAGGCGACATTCAATAATGATTTCTCCCTATGGAGGCCAAGGATGAGGTCTTCAATAGGTTGCAGGAGTTCAAGGCTCAGGTGGAGAACTTGATAGAGAAGAAGATCCAAGTTTTGAGGTCAGGTGATGGAGGAGAATATAGTGCCAGAGACTTCAATGATTTCTGCAATGACGCATGGATCAAGAGGAAGTGGATAGTTCCCCAAATCCTCAACAATTCTTTCTTGATCTAAAGATAAGTACTTCCAATCATATTTTTTTCTCCTTTTGATTGTTTGGTCAACCTATTCTCCTTCTATTTTGTATGCTTTGGATATTAGAAAATGATTGTTTGGTTTGGTTATGGTTTTTCCTTGTCCATGGTCTCCTGAATGGGGTTTGTGGAAAGGAAGAACATGTTCATTGTGGAGGTTGCCAAGGCGATGATTCATGTAGTAGATGGCAACATCGAAAAGTAGAAAGCAAAGTTTGTGGCAAGAGGGTTCTCCTAGAAAGAGGTAGTAGGCTACGAAGAGACTTTTGCTCTAGTCGCCAGATGGTTAGGTTCATGCATGCCAAAATGCTCGAGCATAGACTCAACAAGAGCGATTGGTGTTTGAAAAGGAGGATTGTAAAAATTGATAGGCCCTCTAGCACTGTCACCGAAAGAGATTCCAGTTCAAAGGGAGCAGACAGTCAGGTAGAGTGGAAGGAGCAACCTTTCAAGAGGACGTCATGGGTTGAGATTGTTAGACTAGATGCTTAGAGAGATGGGAGGTCTCTAGGAGTAGTATGTTTTCTGTGAGGGGACTGTGCTAGACAATAGGGTATGCTTTAGTAATAGAGGGAGCAATAGTGGAAAGAGTATTTGCTTCCATGAAAAACAAAGCAGTCAGGATTGCCACAAGAAGATTTGCTTTAGTTTCAGAGGGAGCACCCATTTAGGGTGACCAAAAAGAAGTTGTCACGATGAATCCAATGAAGGGAGTTGACCGGTTTATGGTTGAGCTGAGGTATGTCGCAAAACACGTGTTGAGGTACATGCGTGGTACAGTTGGACATGGTGCAGAAGGGAGCAATGAATCTCCATGTACATATCAATAGACAAACAAATTGTGAACATTCCCACCAAGCCTCTGCCTAAAGCGAAGTTTGTATACTTTAGGCACTGTTTCCGCCTTAATCCACATATGGGATTATCGTGGAGAAAACTTTTAACTCCACTTAGTGTGGCCTTGGAGGCAAGTCTAGAGTTGAGGTTGTCACTCAATTCTTAACTTCTTCGTCTAGGCTTACTCGTAGCGAAGCTAAGGGGTAGCTAAGGGGTTGGACCCTAAAAGATATCTAAGGGTCAACTATCTAAGTTCAATTCTAGGAGTTAGTAAGGATTACCAAGACACATTTCACCATACAACATCAAAGTACATTCATGAGCACATAATTCAATAAGAATGAATATTGCAAGATGTGAAAATTCGAGAAACCCCGAATCACTACTGTAGCAACTGATTAAGTTCCTTCTATTTGTTAATCACTGAACAAATTATTCACTGCCTACTACAGCAAATACCGAAACTAATACACTGCAGTCTTCACCAATTAAAATTATATTTGGAAACAAGAAATTAAACAAGAAAGAAATACACAACACATTACACCATTATTTTTGGACAAATGTCCTTGGAAAAACCCTATGCAGGAAAACCGGTGCAACAACTGAGGGTTTGTATTATTAAGCAATAGTTTTTCTAAATACAATCTTTGGATGCCTTGTTGGCTATCCAATACAGAGAATATAACTGACAGAGAGATGAGTGAGATATAACTCACACTATCACTAGTGATCTTGACTGATCCAGCCACAGAATGGCTAGTCCCTTGCTGCCTCTACGCAGTCACTGCATGAGCCCTGTGTCATAGCTTCTGAGGATTGCGTCACTCCTTCTGCTGATTGTTTTGCTTTTGGAACTTTGACTTCTGCCCTCCTAGTCTCACACCCCGGCTTTCGGCTTTAGAACTTGACCTCTCCAACAAAATATAGATTTCCTGTCAGGCTCTGCGCTGCTTCTGCGTCAGCCTACGCTGCCCAGCGCAACCTCTGCGCCGCCTCTTCCGAATCTCTCTCTACCTCCTCTGCGATGTATTTCCGGATCAGGAATTTCTCCAACTAGAACTATCCCTGCCCCTCACTGCAAGAAATCTCCTAAATCGATTCTCTAGCAACTGCTGCGCTGTCCTCTCTGAGAAATTCGATCTCTTGATCTCTCACTGATGTAATTTCCAAATGCCCATCAAGCCTCCTCTTATAATCCTCCAATTGAGAACAAACAACCCAAATTAGATTCTAATCAATGGCTTAGATCATTTTGGCTTGATCCTCGTCTTCTTCTAGAAGTTTCACCCACAGTTTGATTAATACCTTTTAATTATTTTAATTTCCTAAGTTTAGACTTAGGCACCTATTAAAAATAATTAATTATTCTAATAAAACTGTCTCCGGGTGGAATTTCCCAAAACGATTTTTGGGTGTTGTGGAATACATGTGTCCAAGCCTCCTTGCAAATTTTGAGCCTTAGAGCACATCCGTGTTAAAGAAAAATGTAACTAGGTTCGGTATTTGTAAATGTAATTTTTTTCTTTGTACTTGTCAAGAAAAAGAAATATTATTTTGTAAATTATTCGAATGAGTTTCTTGCTCATTCCATAGGTCTAGGAAAGTCAAAGGGTCAAAGTTATGTGTAAAAAGCTCTTCTTGAGCATATATGTAAAATGTATACTAGTCAAGAACAACCCTCCAAGACAAGCACAATCCTCCAAGACAAGCACAGAGAAGTCTGCCTGCAAAACAATGAAGAAAACAATTAAGTCGGCCTCAAAATGTATATTGAAGAACAATCATGTTGACTCAGTTAAAGTGACATGTCTAGTCATGAATACAAGTCGTCTTACCTACACACAAAACACTATATATACCCTGCTGGGGTCACCACAGAAAGGATATATTTGGATACCTCTGAAACTTCGGATGGTGTAGGAATCTCGGTCAACCACAAGAGGACAGAAACTTTAGATAAGTAACTCAGATTCTTTTGGATGGGTACAAGGATGTAATCCGCATTACAAGAGGATAGTCTCGTGAAAAACTTTAGTGAACAGATTACAATATCAGCCTAACTATGATGATAATCTTGGTGCAAGAGTACAGTCACTATTTCCATATAAATAAGATAATGAAGACCACATTGCTAATCATTGGCTCGACATATCAAATGGAGAGAATACCCTCACTGTCTCGGCACAATTGGGATCTCACAAGTAATATACTCTTAGCATACTAAACGCAGTCAATACTTCAGCATAATGACAGTCATCATCTCGATCATAATCATAATGAAGACTAGGTCATAATGAAGTTTTCAGTGCATGAAATCAAGGTTGTGATGAAGATCTCAATGAAGGAATAGTCATGGTGCAGCAAGTGGTGCAGAAGTGATGGCCAAACTGGTTAAGCAACAATGTTGATGATGATCTCAGCAGTAAGGAGAGGATTGGTACCTTGGTTTTGGAGTGGCCTAGTAGGTCAATGGTCATGGTCTTGGTATTCATCAATTGGAATCTCTATAAGGAGAATTATGTGTGGGTTTTCCTCTCCAAGAGGGAGAGGTTTTGGCCCTAGACGAATGCCAATATCTTGTGTTGTTGTTTCTTTGGTTTTCGTATCTATTTGATGAAATAAGAAACACACACTCTAACAACATCAAAGAGAAGATTGTGCTAATAAGAAAATTAAAAATGCCTCTCAAATAGTTATCATGTCTAGAAGAATCTTATTAATGCTAACTGCCCTAGATTCTCCAACAATCCGATGCTACCAGAAATCAACACAAGATAATCTAAGACTAGTTCCATGATATTCCAAGTAAAGATGATGATTCAGAAAAGGAAAAACTTGGAGACAAGAAACTTGAAGTAAAGATGGCACAAGAGACAAGTGCTTTCAAAGTAAAATGACAAATGATAACTTAACAGGGGCAACAACCTGAAAAATGCTTGATAACAAAATAAATGCTTAATGAAGTGATATTTGAAATAAATGAACATTGCGAAATAAAAGCATATGAAACATAAATTCAAATATTGTCCCTGCTTTGTAGTGTATTAAAATTATCTTGGTAAATTTTAAGTTAGGTTAGTCCTAGGATCTAAAACAAGTTTTAAAACAACTCCCTTTCCCATACCTTACCCTCACTCGGGTCCAAACCTCAAAGTGAGGAGGCAATAGGGGATGGAGGGTCCCTAATGTCTACTTCAACCAACCTAAGTTGGAGGTAAATTGTTAGTGCAAAAGTTGTCAAGTTGTTAATGAAATGTTGCGCATTGAAAATGCTTAAAAGAGAAAGGTCAAAACAACCCAGTAAAATATGAGCTAAATCAAATGAAATTAGAAGACATGCACATGTGTTGCTAGTACAAGCAATTGCACCAATTGTAAGAGATAGAAAATTGCATAAGAGATGAAAACAGGATGGAATTAGCTAACTAAGCTACCAAATGAAAATTATTCAACACATTAACTTAGATTGAATGTGAAATAAACATGGGCAATGTTAAAGAGGCTAGAAGTGAGATTGCATGATTAGATATGTTGCATGTCAAGTAAAGAAATTAGAAGCATGGAAAACAACTTTAAAAGGGATTAGA
Source organism: Pinus taeda (assembly GCA_000404065.3). NCBI lineage: Eukaryota > Viridiplantae > Streptophyta > Pinopsida > Pinales > Pinaceae > Pinus > Pinus taeda. Next base: position 53,753 of record APFE030296510.1, read on the forward strand.
TGCTCCAAGACAAAATGGAACCACTCAAGAAACCATAAAAGACGCTTTCCCCAAGTGGGGAAGAGGGATGCCAAGGGGAAATATCCCCCAGCTCCCAAAATAAAATCGTTCTTTTATTAAGGGATGGAGAGTGTTTTAGGAAAGAACTTACAAACAAATCCCTCTAAGGGAAATGATGTTCTTCCCATGCAGTTATCACTGATTCAAATTTTACTCGAAAATTATAATGGAGATTGAGCCAATGATTACAAACTATAGTGAAAATTAAGGCTTCCTTGTAACCAAAGAAGAGCTATTACATAGATGTTTCAAAAGGAATGTTCCTTGAAGGATTTCCATTGAATAAGGAAATTTCAATGGAAAAGTTACAATAGTGGAAGTATAGTAGCCTTCTAGAACACTTGTTACGGTGGACGAAATCAAGTCCAAGCACTGCCTTTCTTTTTCTGAAATCTTTGCCAAAAGAATTGGTGGGAAGGAGGCAGTCAAGGTCTATCCTGAATTTGCCTCAAGAGTCAAAACTATGCCTAAAAGGCAGTCAGAGTCTATCCTCAAGGCAGTCCCAGGGACTGTCCGAGAAATGTCTTTTGCATCATGGTTTGCCCCTGTTGCATACACAGACATTGGATGCACTTGTTCAAGATCTCTCTTTGGGACAACTTTGGGCTGGCTCCCATCGACTTTGGATTGAGACAGATGACCAATGCCATGATTTGATAGGATCTGCTAGGTGTGCCACCTTCAAGAGCTGGATATCGAAAATGTAGCTCTTGTTTTGGTGTGCCCTATACAATGAAAGTTGGGGATGCTATTATTGCCTTTATAATGAGTCAAGAGGTTCCTTCTCTACTTTCTTCTGGTACCAAGATTAGAGATCCTTATGACTCTTCATCAAGGGGATTTTTTGCCATAGATATCAGGTCCTACATGCCATGCCCCACTCTAGGATGACCACATTGACCAGGCTGATTACTTCATGCTTCTCTGTTGATCCATCTGCTCAAAACAACAAACAAAAGGAAGACGCAGGATGGTGAGATCTCGAGTTTCTCCTTAGCATCCCCCATCGAGAGACCATTTGATATTATTGAGACCAACTTGGAGGTGCTGGTCCGTACATCTGGCAGCTGGCCACATGTTTTGAGTGTTGGAGAGATCAACTCTAGAAAGATCCAACGTAGAGCACCTCTCACCTTTCAGACTACCTCCTAGATATAGCGGAACAACCAAAGATCCATTCAAACTTTCCTTCTTTTGACCTCGGATGCTAGGTTCATCCCTCGTTATTACATCCCCTCCACTCTCCCCCAGATCACGTAGTTGAGATCCTTGAGGGTTCCAAAGAAATCCGTAAGTTAGATAGTGCCCATTTTGCCACCCTCGCTTTTGGCCATTAGTATCAGGAGAGCTTGACATTATCGGCCTCATTGCTTGATCTCCCTCTAACTCTATCTTGACATGTTTTGGAGTTTGGTTGTCCATCTTTTGAGTCGTGGACAAACTGGCTTAGTGTTTCTTATTGCTGAACATTTGTCATGGTTTTATGCATGTGATCTGATGTTATGTAGATTTTTTTATTTGTATCATTTTCAGTATTTTCTAGGAGTTGCATTGGCACTTCCATATTTTATTCATACTGGTTGTATTCTTTAGTCCCATTTACCTACTTTTGTGGTGATTTGTCAGACATTTATTCTTTTATCTTATCTTTTAATAGGATATCTGATTGTGTTCTTTCAATTTTGAGTGCACTTTAGGTTGTTTATTTTGGAATAAAAAATGTATGTCCTCGAGGTATAAAGAGTTGGATGGAGTGGATAAATCTTTCATTTGTTAATGTGTCTTGCTGTCTAAAAGACATACCTAATTCTAGATGACGAGTTAAATAAATTATGCAGTCTATGATGTGGGCTATTGCAACTATCTATTAACACGACCTACAATACATGCAAATTTTGCAACCTAATATGATATTTTGTTTTGCAGATATCAATAGTGAGTTCATTGATTTCACTCTGCAGCTGCAATTTGGAACCCCAGTTTCCTCACTGTTCCAAGGAAACAGTTATTTTGGCAATACAAACCATTGTGGATGGGTTTTTGGAAATGTACTTCTCTCCCTTGTACTGGTTGTTTAATTCAACTTTTTATTGGTTTATGTTTGATATGTACTGTATGTTTAGTATTACAGCAGTTGACTGATCCATCTCCAATGATTTGCACTTACTAGCAGGGACCAACTTCCTTCTGATGGAGGTGTTGTGGATAAGATCCGTGTTTTCCGACCTGATAGAGTGTTTATGGTAGTTATGTTTCTATTGTTTGGGAATATTAATGAGGCTTAAAGTACATGTTCCCTTTACATTATTCAGTTTTATTTCTTAGGAGTTTAGATTGATCTCTAATCTAATCAAACAGCTTTTGTTTTTTCTTCCATTGCTACTGGTCATAAATATTTGGAATTATATCTCAAACTCAAAATTTTGGGTCTCTTTTTGGATCTATTTGCAGTTTCTATTACAGATACATTATCAGATCGATTCTGCTGTTCATGCTCGACATCGATGCCATCCCTTGACTAGGCTGGCTGTTGTTATTGATATTATCAAGCACAGAGCTGCTATTCCCAGTACTTGTCGGTAAGCATGTGCTATAATCTGTTTGCATTCAGAAGCTTTTAAAATGTTTACGATGCATTTATGTGGCTGCAGAGTGTTTTAACTCAATTTTCTAAGAAACTACAATATTGGTAATAGCAACAACACAATCTAATGAATTTTATAAATTGGCAAATTTATGAAAGCCTGTGCTTTATATTTGTGCTTGCTCATGGATAAGGATGCCATCATGTATAAGGATGATATATTAGTAAGTCAAGGCAAAACGTTGAACATTGTTACCCTGACTTCATTTCTGCACATCGTGGTTACATTTTACAACAGAATTTGAGACTATTTCTTTCAAAGCACTTGAATTTCTTTTTGATATGGCAAAGGTGAGATCCCCTCCCATTTTTTGCCGCTTTTAGTATAATGGCTTTGGGTTAATTGATCCCCTTTGAATGACTTTGCAGCTATCTATTCCACCTTATTCTTCTTTCATTAGGTTCCCATGATTTGCAAGATCAATGTTGTCATCTGATGTCATCCCTGCTTGACATATTTAAGCTACTGCCTTCTGAAGAGATCTCTCATGTAGTAGGCAGTCAACTTCAGGTATGCGAATGCTTTTCTTTTTCGCTATTTGTGCAGTTTCTGGTTAAAAGTTAAAATGTCAATGTTGCTCTTTGATGAGATTGAGCTGTTGATGGATCAGTGGTAGACTGCATCGTTTTTTTTTTTCATGCTTAGCTCACTGAGCTGTTTCTGGCTGCAGTCAGTAGTATCAAAATTGGTTGCATGTTACCTTAGCTCTGATCATGTAATAGCTGGTGAAAGGACTGTAGAGCCATCTTCTCAAGTGTTATTATTACTGCATCGATTAACTATGGATGCTGATTGCTCATTGTATAATTACATTAAGGTATGTGCATGTCTGTGTTTGGTTCTCATTTACTAGGGGCTTATTTGTTGTTCTTATACAATGTCTCTACTTTACTATCTATAACCTTTATTTTGTTTCTCTTGACATATTGTGTCTTGATTCAGGAATTGGATCCTTTCCCTGATTTGGATTGCTTTGAACATATACGGAAATTCCATCGAGATCTCTGTTTGGGTCAGACTCCGGCAGATGAGTTTATCAAGGTCTTCTCCTCAATTCTTTACAGATGTTCTATTGCAATGAATGATTTTTTTGCTTTATAAGGTTTTTGTGTCCTATGTCATTGATATTCCATAATTCTCTTTGTTTCTAGTTTGTCAAAAGGACATCGACATTGCCACAACAGTTACGTCTCAGGAGGTATGTCCTGTTAGATTTCTTTTTCCAGACATGACTTTTTATGAAAACATAATAATCACTTTTAAGTTTTAAGGTTCTTTATTAACTTAGTTACTCACTTGGGAGCTTGTGTTTATTGTTTTCTCAGTCTGCAGAATCTTCATAAAAAATTGCAATCAAGAGAAGCTCTTTGCTTAAGAAATGACATGGATATGCAGCCTTCTGAGTGTAGAGGATGGCTTTGCAATCCTGGCATTGTTTCTGCTGTCTGGAGACTTGTTGAACTATGCTGCAATGATGATGCCCACGCTATTAGAGACCTGGTTGGAGATTTTGTTGCAAAAGTAATGTTGATCTATATTTTCAAGAAAAACTGCAATTGCTAATTTAGGCTTTGTAGGTTCTTTTTTTGAGTGTGTGCAGACGTTTTAAGTTCTGCTTTCTATCTGCTGCTTTGTTGCATTAACACACTTTTGGAATGTCAGCTGCGATTGAATTTGACTGCTATTTGGCAACCTTCTGCCCCTGCAGTGGATCCAACAACCCCTAGCCCTTTACATTTTATACTGACATTTATTTATATCTATGCAGGTTGGCATTGGGGATCCATATGCTGTTACATTTCGTTTACCAGATGATTGTGATAAGAGTTCTTCCTGGTCAGAAGGCAGAGATGGTGACATTGTTGTGAGCATCAATCCCGACGTGGGGGTTTGTGAAGAACTTGTAACTGCAATAATTAAGATTCTGGGGCAATACCTGTTGGATGATTCTGTGCTAATAGTTGAAATGGCATCCAAATGCCTTCAGGTGAAATCTTCTGATGCTCATAAATTTTTATGTTTCAAAAGTATTCCTTTTATACAGTGGTGTACTTATTTACTCTCTCATTTTCTCTGCTACCGTTATAGCTGGTATCAAGGGTGCAGATAAACTATCTGTCACAATCAATGTTGGACACACAACTGATTTACATGTTTGCCACTGCTGTGGTAGCAAATTATGTATTGGAGCAAAAACAATTGATTGAATTTCACAAACATCCTTTACCCTCTATTCTGCACACTCCACCTTTTATAAATTGTAGTCCACTATCCACCAACACCTAGTCCTTTGCAAATTAGTTAAGCATTTTTTTTAGTTAATTCTAAAAATCAAGTAATGGATCCACTATAATTATAAGTTGAGTATGTGGTTCCACTCAATGTTATCGGAACGGAATTGTTGGCCACACTGGTAGACCCCCCGAACTGGGAACCAGTAAGAATTGGACTGAAGCCAGTTAAGAAAGCACACCAAAAAACTGGTCAACTAGAAACACATAAAATATTTGAATTTTAAAGAAAAACATATATATTCGTGTGCATCCATATGAAACCAAACCATTTATACACAATTTTTTTTTTCTCATTTATATAGCATGTAAGGATGCGCATAACCAAAATAGCACTGAGTGAAATCCATCTGTGAACCAAAAATACATCAACAAACAGGCCCTAGATGGCCTCTAGTGTACTAAATAATTATGCTACAACAAATACCCTAATATTTTTGAAGTTTCTAATACGACACGTTAGAAATCCCTGCTGCATTATCTAGTTTAATTTCTCCTTTTTGTTTATTCCATTAACAAGTTATTTATAAATATAAATACTGAAGTAAACACAATTGCAGCCTTAACTCATATACAGATCAACAACTGAAATAATTGAGACAAACACACAAGGGACACTGTTATTTTTGACAATTGTCCCCGTAAAAACCAAATGTGGGAAAACTGGTGCAACAAATATGAGGGCTTTATTATTATGCAGATTCTGAATACAACTAGGGTGCCAGAAATGGCCTACCCAATAGAGAATTCTCGCTGATCAGTCACCAGATGATAGATCCCACAACAACTACGACATCTACTTAGCCGGACAACGAAAGCTGCTCCAAGCTTCTCTAATGCTCTGCGTCACTCTGCGAGGCACTGTGTCACTCTCTCAGCTCACCAGCACTCAGTCTACCCCACACAAATCACCTAGCGCTGCCTCTTGGCCTTGCGTCAGCCCTGCTAGCCTCTGCGTAGCTACTGACGCCTTTGTGTCAGCTCCTTGGCTCTCTACGTTAGCTCTTTGGCCCTCTGAGTCACCCATGCTGGCCTCCTTAGCCTCTGCGTAAGTCCCAGCTGCCTCTGCGTCAACCTCTCCAGGCTTTGTGCTGACTCTCTGGCACTATCTTTGCCTTTCTGCTATGTATTCTCGGCTTCGTGCCGAACTGCCCCTTGCTGCAATAGATCACTAGCTCGATTCTCTCAGTAAAACACCACTCCAGAAAATCAAACTAATTGATCAATTTGGTGTACATCCAATTGACCCTCAAGCCTCGTCTTATACTTTTCTTGTTGAGTCTTCAACGACCGAGATTAAGTCGCTCATCAACAACTAAGATTAGATTTGGCTTGATCCATGTCATTTAGAATATTCTCACCCAGTTTTATATTGATACCCATTAATATTTTAATTTTCCTAAGTTTAGACTTAGGAACCCCATTAAAAATATTAATTATTTTAATATCTCTCCAACCGGGTGGAATTTCTCCAAACGATTTCTGTTTTTTGGAGATCTTATGTGCCTTAGCCTCTCCACCAATTTTCATGGCTAGAGCACATCCGATGCTACCACAAATCAACACTCCCTCTTAGCGAGGAATGTGCTCTAGTAATGTTTCACCATGGAAACATCACATTGATCCTCTGCATCGGTACCTGTGCTGATGCTTGGCTTGCTGCGTCACATCATTTGCACTGCTGCTTCCTGTACTACTGCCCATGACACTGCCACTGTCACTGCTACATCTGTACTACAACTCCCTCTCAATTGGCTGCTCGTGCTATCCCTAGCACTGCCATTGCTAACTGCTACATTGCAACTCAGTTACCAAGAAGTAGGTAACTGGCTTCCCCCAAATACTTACATCCCAGTTAGTCTGGAAGCCTCGTGATGTTGAAGCTGCCTCTACTGCTATCTTGTGCTCCCTCTGCTGCCACCGCACTACTGCATACACCTTTGTGCCTCTCGCACTGCCGCAACCTCCATCGCGCTGCCTCAGAATTCTGCACCCAAGCACTACCTTGCTGCTCCACTACACTTTGCTCCACCCGACATCTGTCATCATGCTACTGCTATTAAGGGCTTCCGTAGCTAGATATGATCCAAGAGTTTAGGCACCTCAAGAATCCTGCTGCTAGTATGTAGTCCTCCTGACTACAACTCGATGTCTCCCCACCTCTTTGTTGAAATTTGGTACCGGAGGACAGGTGGTTCCCTTAGGCTTTGATCTTTGGCCTAGGGAAAAGTGTCCAAAAGA